>JAXBDA010000517.1:0-81850 GCA_036023075.1 Gaultheria prostrata
CCCCCCCAACAACCACACACACACACAATTTTCTCCCCATTCCCCATCTCTTATAATTTAAAAAAAATTAAGAAGAGCAAAATTCTAGAAAAATAGGATTGGAGTTTCGGAGAATTTTGAGAGGGTCAACTACATTGCTATAGGATAGAGAGATAGATAGATTGATTGATTTTAAAAAATTTAAAAAGCCAAAAATCTGAGTATTGAGGGATTGAGGTTTGGAAGTTTTTGGAGCTCAACTACATTGCTATCGGGTATTTAATAGAATAGAATAGATAGATAAATGTGAGAGGAGGAAAGAAAAGAAAATATCATACTATTTTGGGAAAATTTTAAACCCCCCCAACTTTGACATCAATGTCTCATAGACTCTTGAACTTCAATAAATTTCAATTACACTCCTAAACTATCACTCTGTTAGTCAATTTACCCCCTACCGTCCAAATCCGTCAAATTGGTAATAGATTATGCTAATGGAGTACTTTTTTCCATTATACTCTTAATTTTGGGCTTTTGTCCACTTCTCCTTCTTTTTCCTCCATCTCAACTTAACCTTCTCTCTCTCTCTCCGTCAGCACCACCATTGCCATCCAAAATGGGGACTTTTCGACACTAACATCCACTACAACAAGCAGCAGCTAAAAGTCACCTTCCCTCCATCTCTCTCCCCCAAGGGCTGGATCCCATGTCTACAACTAAACTGGTGTATTCTGCGCTCCAGCTTTCGATAACCGTTGTCGGCATCGACCTCAACCACGGCAATATAGCCGGGTTCTTACTCGAAGAACTCAACCTTTTAACAAATCTAACAGTGTTCCACCTCAACTCCAACAGATTCTGTGGTACCGTCCCGAAAAGCTTCAAGAAACTCAAGCTCTTGTTCAAGTTAGAGTATAACGGAAAAAGAAAAGCTCATCCTTGTATATTCTTCTGAAACCTTTCCCAGTGAAATCTACTCGCACTTTTTAAGGGGGTTGACATTTCCCTATGAAATCTAGTTTTTAAGGCGTTTGATACTTGAGGCTATACAAATCTGGGCCTTTTCGACTTCTTTTTCCCGATTGTGCCATGTCTTGGTTACCTTTTTAGGAGGAGAACAGTGGAAGAAAGCCCAAATTTAAGAGTATAACGGAAAAAAGTAACTCCGTTAGCAAAATTCGTTACAAATTTGACGGATTTGGACGGTAGGGGATAAATTGACTAACGGAGTGATAGTTTGGGAGTGTAATTGAATTTTACCGAAGTTCAGGAGTCTATGAGCCATTGAAGTCAAAGTTTGGGGGGTCTTTGAAATTTTCCCTACTATTTTACCAAAATAGCCTGGACGAAGAAGAAGAGTCCCAAATCTGTAGAACCGCTGCAGCTCTACAAAATTAACCCCAATTACTCCAATAAAACATCCCAAAATCACTGTACACTCGACAGCAAAACAAGCTCTCTCTTTCATTCTCTCTGAGTTTCAGAAAATCTATTGATAGTTAGGGTTTGTAAATTTCTTTAGAGACATCTCTTCCGGTCCTTTCTGGTTGGCGCCCCCATCACCACCGCCTGTTATTGTTCCTTGTTCTCCTACATCTCGAGTCGCCGCGTCCGAAGCTGAACCCTAGTCCTCTCTCCCTCTCGCTCTCTGTTCGTGCGAACAACCACAACCGGCGCCACCCACTATTAGCCCAACAACATTGGAGGGTTTTTCTTTCTAGAGGTAGTTGTTAGTTGGAGAAAGAGGAAAGCAAGCAAACATGAAGCTGGATGTGGACGTTCTGAGGTACCTCTCCAAAGATGATTTCAGGGTTCTCACCGCCGTCGAGATGGGCATGCGAAACGTATCTCTCTGTCTCTCTCTCTCTCTCAATTACAGTGGTGTTGATGTTGTTTCACTATCTCTAAAGCCTTGAGACCACTTCTGTTTCTAATTCTGCCGTCTCCATGTTTTGCTTTCAGCATGAAATCGTACCTTCGGAGCTCATCCACCGCATTGCCTCTCTCAAGTATTCTCTCTCTCTCTCTCTCTCTCTCTCTCTCTCTCTCCATATAACTTCTTCTAATTTAGTGTCTTAACTATACAAGTATATATATGTAGCATTGATAATGTTAAGTTATTCTGTTACTAAGTTTCGTTTTTTTTGAAAAACTGTGCGCTTTCCTGATGAACTGTCTTCGTGTGTATGTTAAAGGCATGGAGGTACTTACAAGGTGCTGAAGAACTTGCTCAAGCACAAACTGTTGCACCATGACTCTTCCAAATGTGAGTCATTTGCGAGTTCATAATTCATTTCCACTTTTCTTTAAACAACACTAGCTAAAAAATACTTGCACATCCTCTTGTGTTGTCACTCATGTTGTAAATCTGTTGTCCAGATGATGGGTTTCGGCTCACCTACCTTGGTTATGATTTTCTTGCAATTAAGACTATGGTTAACCGTGGAGTTTTTTCTTCTGTCGGTCGTCAAATTGGCGTGGGGAAAGAGTCTGGTAGGAGGAAAATACGTTCACTTTCAGTTTATAATTGCTATTTTGTAATTTTGCATGTCGTTTCATATCGCTAAAGTGATTTCAACATTCGTACGTTAAAGATATTTTTGAGGTTGCCACGGATGATGGGACTGTGCTTGCAATGAAGCTGCATAGGTTGGGTAGAACTTCTTTCAGGGCTGTTAAATCTAAGCGTGATTACTTGAGGCATCGAAGTAGTTTTAACTGGCTATACTTGTCCCGCCTTGCTGCTCTCAAGGAGTTTGCTTTTATGAAGGTTCTTTCATTGCGCCATCTTGTGCCCTTTTGATTGCTGTGTTTGGTGATTGTATCTTTAGGCAACATTTTTTTGAGACTTTTCCATGCTTGAGCAGGCTTTGGAGGAACATGGCTTCCCTGTTCCAAATGCTGTGGACTGTAATCGGCATTGTGTGATTATGTCACTTGTCCAAGGTTATCCACTGTAAGATTCTCTTGCTCGTGCTTTTTTGCACCGGAGACTTCAATGCATCTTTCTTGTTGTGTATCAGTAAATCGAGTACACTATGTATGTCTCAACATTTATTTTTGTTTGTTGTCATCATCTAAGGGCCAGTTTACATTACACCGTTGCGGTTAGGATATAAGTAAAGGATTCTATATTTTACATCTTTTACTGCTTGAGCATGATAGACATTCAAAAGACTTACCGCTAGACTATTGACTATTAAAGAGACGTGGAATATACTCCCTCCGTCCCAAATTGCTGGTCCTTCTTTCCATTTTGGGATGTCCCAAAATATTTGTCCCATTTCTAAAAATATCCATCAAAACATGACCACTTTCCAGTTTTACCCTTAAAAAGTACTTTTTCCATCTCAATTGGTTTGTCCGTTATCTTTAATTTTATAACGGTTTTTATGATTTTGAAAACTTTGTGTAATAAAACTAATTGATATCTATCAAACAAGATCCATATTGCATATATTTTTGGTTTCATATAAACAATTAGCCCCACAAAATTGGCCACAGTAATATTAACTGGACTTAGGGGCAAAACAGAAAAGACAATACAAAGTTTTCACACCCCTTAAAAACCCATTTCCCCAAAAGGGGCAAGCAAATTGGGACAGAGGGAGTACCTCTACACACGAGACCGAACCAGAGGCTCAAAGGGGTAACTCCGGTGAAGCACCTCCCACACATGTGATATCGCATCACTTGAAGCTTGATTGTTAACACTTCGATGTTCTATGTTTTCTTCCCTTTCTTTCATTCTGTTCTATGTCAGGTATCTTTATGTAGAATTAAACATCCAAAGAACTAGTGATGATAATTAATTTGGATGGATTGCAATTGGCATTATCAATCAAATGGCATTCAATGTAGTGTGCAGGTGAAGGAATTGCAAAATCCGGACACAGTTTTCGAAACCATCCTTGGTCTTGTTGTTCAGCTGGCAGAGCATGGTCTCATTCACTGCGACTTCAATGAATTCAACATTATGGTATGCCATGAGTTTCCATTTCAATACATCTTATTTGTCGATTTGAAGTAGTGGTTTTTTGTTATTTTCCTAATCCACCCTTTTTCATGAGGTTTTTCTTTGCTGAATAGTTTTTTGCGGTCGTAGCAATTGATGGACTCTCACTGAAATCTCTTTCATCTATTTTTTATTTGTATTTTGTTCTCAGATTGATGACAATGAGAACGTCACTATGATTGATTTCCCGCAAATGGTCTCAGTATCTCATCGTAATGCCCAGATGTATGAAGTATTTATGGGTGATGTTTCATTGATGCCTCATCTTCCACATCTTATTTCATGTCTGAACAGCTGATACGATATCATATGCTTGCCTTTTAGGTACTTTGACCGAGATGTTGAGTGCATCTTCAAGTTTTTCAGCAAGAGGTCAGTTGTTGGTTTCTCTCAGGTGTTTGATATTTAAATCCTTGAAGTCTTCAAAAGTGGATTGATAATGTCGTTCGGTTGAGCTTATGATGCCCCAGATGATGATATCTTGAAAGTTGTGCAACTTAGGGTGTGTTTGGGTTGTCTAAGAAGTCAAGTTTTTTTTTCCCTCTTCCTTTTTGGCATTTTTCTATAAAGGTAGCACTGGATAAGCCAGGTAGTTTGAGCTAAAAAGTCAAGCTTTTTTACTCTTTCTGTTGTTAAGAGAGAAGTGGGGCTATAAGAGCTAAATTGTTTGGGCTAAAAAGTCCAGTTTTTTTTTGGTTAAAATAGGGAAGGCCACATGTGGTCTTTTTTGTGTGTGGTTATTTTCGCAACCACCCCCCCCCCCCCCCTAGTAATTTAGATATTCCTACCATCACCATTTTTAATCATTCTTTTATTGAATTATTTTTTCATTTGTTATTCGTGCTCCTTGAGAGTTTTTGAAGTCTAGCTGATACGTACGAAATTGTGTTAGGACAAAATTATCTTCTGTTTGTGTCATCCTTGTTGAATTTTTGGTTAGTTGAAGTTGCCTTTGACTTTGTCGCTTTTGCAACTCTAGGTTGCTTCTTCAAGGTTAGAATCTTCCCTAGGTTTTAAACCATTTTTTTGATTGATCCACTCCAAGACATAATCTATAAATTGTACTCGATTGATTTGATAAAATTGCTGTATATGGACTTAATTGGAATTGGACTCTGGTTCAGGAACTAAGAGATTTTGACAAGCAAAGTAACTTGATTCCATGTTTCGAAACCAAGAGATTTTGTTCCGCAAAGTCAAAATAGATCTGTTACATTTTCAGTTGACCAAAGAAATATCCTTGAACAAGGTCTTCGCAGTTTATAATTATGCGAATATCACATACCTCTTAAACAAATGAAAAATGTGCAGAAGGCTGATCTACTTGCAAGGGCCCTCTAAAGGTAAATGCGGTTGTGTAAATTTTTCTGGTCTCCCGAGGCCCCGTTTGGATGGGAATAACATTTGACCCCCTCTTAAGAGAAGGGTCCCACCATAATACCCCGTTTGGCAACACAGTTCATCTTCCCTGATAACTCTTCACCCCCTCTAAGCTTTTATCCTAGCAAGGCTCCTCTCCCTGATAATTTTTTGGCTGCCCTCACCCTACCCAAAAATTATCCGGGAGTAGAGGGTTGAATTTTTTACCATTACACCCGTCCTTATCCCCTCTCCTCCATCAGCAACACAAACCAAATAAAAATCACAAATAATAATCAAATCTGATTCATATTCACAAAAAAAAAAAAAAAAACCTAAATCTGGTTTCAGATTCACAAAAAAAAAACTTTTTAAAATTTGTATTATATTTACATTCCTAGAAATCAAAAGTAAATTGAAAACAAGAACCAAACCGGATCGTGCTTTTCCCTTCCGACCTCTGATCGCCGGACTTCCAAAACAACCGGCAAAGTATTTCGTGGCTGATCGTCATTGTTTTGTTGTGTGATCTCTAGTTCGTCATAGACCCTCTTCGTGACTTGCTTGATGATCTTTGCCCATTTTTACTTGGTTGATGACTCGGTTTTGGCCCTTGATTTGGTTGATGCAGAGAGAGAGAGAGAGAGAATAAGAGTTGGTGGTGGGTTTGTTAATGGTGGGCGGGTTTTGATAATGGTGGAAGGGTCTGATCCAATACAAGTCATCTTTCCTTTTTTGATCAAGGCATTTGATCAAATGGTTCTTTTTTTTTTTTTTTGCACTATAGTTCTCTCTTTTTTTGGTTAAAAAAAAATAAAAATCATTTGACTTTGACCACAACTTCTATAGTTTTCTTTGTAATAGAAAAAAAAAAAATTTAAAATAAAATTATTTCAAAAAAATAAACTTTCAATGAAATAAATTTATATACCTTCAAATTGTCCAAAATTAATAGAATAGATTAAGTTTTGCAATTATATAATTAATTTAACGCATAGTCCAGTTTGGGACACCAGAAGGACAAAGAGTCATTTGACAGCTTTTTCCATCATCCACCCCTTCTTATTTATAAAACATCCAAACCAAGTGAAAAGTTATCCCCTTGTTTAATCCCTCATCCAAACCATCTACTTTTTTTATCCCCCTTCCATAAACATCACATCAATGTGGGCTAACCCTCCAAAAATAATACCCCCTCTTATCTTATACCCCATCCATAACTTATCCCCCTGAAAATAATACCCCATCAAATCGGGGCCAAACAATCCCATCATTTCCCCGTATGAAAAAGGCTGGGAAGACCTATGAAACACATCTAAAATGGAGATATCAAGTGTTCATGTGGGTTGAGATGTCTTGAGAGAAAAACTTATAGGCAGAGGAGTTTCATATAACTTGGTTGGTTGGTGAAGAAAGATGTAAAGATTGTGGCATCACAATAGCTTTACCAAGAAAATTGGGTGTTTTGGCCTATGGAAATTTCCTTTGACTAGATCGACCAGTGAAAAGGCAGGCTTATGCCTGAGAAATCCTTCAATGATGGCTCAGAATTTGATTCAGAGCAGGCAGTCTATAAGGTTATTAGTTAAACTGATCTTCATGCATGAGAAGACAACAATGATTGCACACACATGAACATATGTTTGTCAGTTTTCCTTTCTGCGGCTAGCGCAGTCTTTCTAATGCACGTGTTAAACACTGATAACTAGAACATGAATGTATTATTCCCTGGAATACATGGATCTGTATGTAATGTGCTTTTTCATTGTAGTTATGTGATACGCTTTGTTTTCTATAATTTTTCTCTTTTTCCCCCTTCACCTTCCAGGTACAACTTATCCTTTGAAGAACAACCCGGAGAATCTGATGGCTCAGATGTGGATTCAGATGAAACTGGCCGGCCTCGCTTTTCATCAATAAAGAAAGTAAATGGTTTCCTGGACAAAGAACTTGCTGCCAGCGGGTTTAGCAGAAAGGATCAGGATGACATTGAAAAGGTTTGATGACTATCATAGCTGTTTCTCTTTCGGTCTCTCTCTCTCTCTCTCTCTCTCTCTCTCTCTCTCTCTCAAGTAGCTGTTCTGATTGTACAACTCGTATGGGAGTGCGTGGCAGTATTGATGTAGTCTTAGCATTTTGCGTAGTTTCTTAGCTTGTGCTGAGCACAGTAGTTTCAATTTATTTGATTTCTCTTGATCTAGTTACCTGAAACATTGACCTTGAAGCATTTGTTATAATTTTACATCGTTGCTGGAAGCGGAAATGAGGGGCCTGGGGGAGGGGAGGGTGGGAGGGCATGTAGAAGAGTCTAACGTTGAGAGGGCCTATGGAGCATGTATATTTGTTTCTTATGAATATATAATTACTTAGTGGGAAATAGGTTCTAATATGTGTGAACTAAGGGATTCATATGTTTTAGATGTTCCATCCTGGTAGGGAGGGAGAGTTCCCGACTCTCAGCAAGGTTCTTGCTTTGAAGCATAGAATCGAGGTGGTAGAAGATTCTTCTCTCCGCGTAGGAGGTTCCTGCAACTGCCTCTACTGCTAGTTGGTCTCATCACTGGTGACAATGTTGTAACCAGAGTAAAGACGCAATGGCTCCCTTTTGGGATTTTTAACCAATTGCTTGATAATGTGCGCACAGAGTAGGGGGCCTCCTGAATCTTGATTTAAACTCTGTTGCTTCTTTTAGCTCATTTATGTCGGGAATTATCCACCTATTTCTTATGGTGTATATAGTTTATTATTTGTTGAAATATTCTTAGTGTCTGTAGTTTTGCTTGTTCCATGCGGGCCGTGTTATCCTAACTTCCATTTTAAGCATTATGTTGGCTTGAGTTGTACTAGGTTACTTATCCTCTCTCTCCTAGAGAAAAACTATAGATGTGTAATCATTTACACCTGTTATAATCATGTTACGTGGATTCGGGTATGATGTCGCATGACTTTAAGAGTTTGAATTCATCTAATTCGCATGCTATGGACATCAAGACAAGGCTAAATTTCCTTTTTCATAAATGGTTTCAGTAATTCAGGATAAAATTATTTTGTGAATTAGCATGGGGCAGTACTCTCGTCTACCAAAAACATACTTTTGGGTTCATGGTGACTTGACGTGTTGGATACTGATAACTAAGTGTTATGAGTCTGACACTGGGTACCCCATGAATTTTTAAGAGCCCATGCAACATGGGACATAATAAAAGGTTCTTTTTCTTTGACTTGTGCAGTTCATTGAAGGGGATGTTGAGAAGGGTTTAGATTCTGATGGTGAAGGAACTGGAGATGAAGGAGAAGGACATATTCTTGAGTCCTCACCTGATGCCAATATCAAGCATTTTGATTCTCTGTGCTTAGTGGAGCAGGTAGGTTTCAACAATTATTTTACTGACTTAAAATTGTCATGCTACCATTGTGAGTCGTCAATTTGACATTGTTGTGAAAGGTTATAACCTAAGAAGCATGGACACGTCTATAGGCCTCACATATCCGTGTCCGATACGTGTCGGTGACGGACACGACACAACACTCTCCGGACACGTGTGAGACATGCTTAAATACTTGTCTGATTTCTTTATTATATTTATTTTACTCGCACACATTGTAGATACTCTATGACACGTTGGCAAAACTCTTAGAACATGTTAAGGACACAAAAGGTCGAAATTTAATTTTTAAAACTTGGCCATGAATTGAAAATTCCACTGATGTATAGGTCATATATACTTTTACACAGACTGCTAATTTATCTTCATTGTATTGTTCGTAAATTTGATAGAAATAGTGTTTTCGTCTTTTATATGAATTCATAACAAACCTCTATAATACATTTTATATTCGACGTGTACCCGACATGTCTGTATCCTAATTTTTGAAGAATTAATGTGTCCACGTATTCGTGTCGTATCGTGTCCGTATCCCATATCCGTGTCTGTGCTTCTTAGGGTATAACCATTGGATTGCTAAGTCGCTTGAACTGCATTTTTGAGATTCAAGTCCAGTATCCTAAATTCTCCCTACAAATGTATGAGTCTTGCTTGAAGATAGTAAAACAAAGTGTATAGGCACATATGAACAGTGAAAGCAGCCACTTTTCCATCACCGAGAGCCGCAAGGTTTTATTGCTGCTACTGCTGCTTGCAGGCAGGAGAGTGGTAGTTCAAGGAATCTCAGTACTTTTTTTTTCAGTTTTTGGTGGAGAAGTATGATAATGACTCCTTTTTTTTACTATTAATTAATATGGTAAACAATTATGTTTTTCTCTGAATTTGATGGTATTTCGTTATCTTTCTTACATTGGATAAATAAGCATTCTATTGTATCGTGTTCTTTTCTAGCCACAAGAATGCAAAATACCTCTGAAGGTGGTTCTGTCTGGTTCCGCCTTAATGCAGCTGTTTGTTCACTAACTGTAATGTAACTGAGCTCCTTTTTAAAATTGAACTGTAATTGCTTGGATTTGACGACAGTTGAGATCCCAAGCATTGAGTAGATGTTGGTTTAATGTCTCGGCTTCTGTTTTCGGTCAGATTTGTTCCCAATTTGATTCTGATCTTACGTGAACCAGTCTGACGACTTTCTCAGAATTTGTCTAGAGTAGTTTTGGTTCCGACATACTTATAGATAGTAACGCATCTCTGTTTTTGCTTCGATCATGACATCTCGCGTCTCTATTTGAATTCAGCATGAGCCAATTGTGAACTGTGAAGATGGAGGTGAGGAAGAGAAGCAGCATCAGTTTGCTGAAGCAGGACACAGCAATGAAATCGAGAATCCTGAGGCAAGTGATAAGGTATACTTGACATGAATAATTTTTCAAGTGAACTCTTAAGTCTCTTCTGTATTTTTCCTTCTGACTTATTACGTGTGTGTTCGGGATCCAAGATACTGTATCCTTGATGTCAGCTGAATCCATAGGAGGTTCCCTTGCTGCAGCATGGAAGACAATATGCTAAGTAGCATGGATACAGACAAGTTGAATGCAGAATTTCAAAAAATAGGACACTCCACATTTAGAAGAAATATTTTATATATTGTGATAAGCCGAATGTGTGATTATTTTGTTTAGGAGAGTGGGAAAATTCAATATAAAACTAGGTAAATTAAAATGACGTTAGTTTTCTTTGAAAAGACAAGTGATGGATGAAAACGTAAGCTTAAGCTTCGAAATAGTGTATTTCATGTTTACCCAAGTAACGGAAATGTGAATTCCAAAGCGTTTCTACTTTCTAGAAATTGAAGCAATTATAAGACACCCGGGAAATGCAATCCCTTCTAGATAAGGATTAAGCTGGTTGTCTAACTGGGAAGATCTGAATGTCGTCTTGTTGTGTAGATCTTTGCTGATGTTTACTAACCATTCACTTCCTGATGTGGTCCTGGGTATCCATTGGATTTTCTAAATTTTTAGCCATATATGATATCCAATCACTACAGTAATATCAGTCAGCCAGAACAATAATTATTAAGCCCACTGTATGGCTGGAGCCTGGGGAACATGTAAATTTTAGATCTGTTGTTTACTTATTTGTAAGAGTAAATTTCAATTTGCCCCGTCTTTTGGCCCATGTGCATATTTCCCATGACGTTTACAAATCACCCCATGACTCCTTGTGGCTCTGGGCTAGAGTGCACTGTCTACCTTACTCAGCTTTTTGGTGATGAACCTTTTCTAAGACAATACCCTAATAGAAACTTCAAATTTTCAAAATGAGCAAAAATTTGTCATTACACACCATGACATGTTATTACACACCATGACACCACTTTAATTTTTTAAATTATCTCATCCCAATCCCATATTCCCAAGAATAGCCCGTCGTCAACCTCTGAAGCCGGTTATCCTACATCCAATGCACTAGCCTCCTCCAACACCCAAACCGGTCAGGCCAGCAGCCAACCCATCCCCACCCCATGGCCTCCCAGTCCCTACTTCAAAAAAGATTGAAGACTCCAGATCTCCACACATAAGCCCAAGTTATCGTGTTCCGTTCAATCATGTGTAGCTGGTGCTGGTCTTCATTCTATTGTTTGACTTTGGCCTCTGATTACCAGACAACCACTAGTTTTGGCATAGAAGATATGAGCATCTTCAATTCGTGACGTTCAGCAATTGTTAAGTTGGCAAAGTTCATAGTCTGGCAACATGTTTGGTAGCCTAGTCAGCAAGGGTGCAAAGTGAAATTGCCCTATTAGTAATTCATTGTTTATTTTTTATATCTGGTCCTTTGCGTCTGAAAAATTTGGCTTCTTTTCCAGGAGGAAGAGGATGTTCTTGAAGATGAAGATAATCCTGACTTTACAAAGAGTCTTAACAAGCAGAGACGACGAGCCATAGCTGCAGCCCATGGTGGCCGAAAGACTTCTGCTTCCAGAAATTCGTACAAAGACAAGGGTGGCAGGTCCTCTTGTAATTCCAAGATCCAAAAGCAGTTGGGCCACTGGTGAGGTACGCTAAAATCCCACATAAAAGTCAGGGTGTTATCCTACAGAAATGGTTCTCTTTAGTAAATTAACGAAAAGAATAGCTGTGGCAAGATTGAGTTCTCTCAAATTCCCTATGTTGTTTTCACCCCGGGCCAAAGAAGTAGGACGAGAAGATGGAAAACTACCAGGATTCGGATTGTAGCACGTTGAGCAACATTTTAAAGCATGATGGGCATCAAAAGATGGCCAAGTGGTGAGGAGTCTGTTGGGCTGCGAAATAGGTCATAGTTATGTTTCTTTCCCCTTTTTCTTATTTTTATCGTCATATTTGTCTTTTTCTCTCTTTTTCTCAAATTTGAGAGGCTGTACTGTGTTAGTAGTTCTACTGAAACAGTATGTCATGGTATCTTCTTTATGGCATTGTCCGTTCCGAACAGGATTTCATTGGTTTTGAGCAGCTATGTGTCTTCAGATCGATTGTTATAATTACTGGCGAGAATAAAAGTTTTTGTACCATGTGTTGAGCGTAGAATCTGAAATACTTGTTGTGTTTGGCCTGTTTCATCTGACAGACTAATCTTTAGATACGTTTTCTTGGATAGTGCTTGTGAAGAAGCCCAACGAGGCAAAATACCCTCAAGCAACCTACTTTCTGCCTTCTGGTTCTATTTATTTGGTGAAATTCAGAATTCTCGGAGTTCCATTTCTAATGGTGCTATGAAAGTGCATTGCGAACATCAATATGGTAATTCATATGATTTAGAACGACCGTCCATACTTTTTACGGAAAAGAATTTGATTTCTACATTATGAGGACCAACTTTGGAACTGTAACGATGAAGTTAGGAACAGGATACGACCAAACCACTTGGGTTTCGAAATGAGCCCAATCATCAACCCAATCGGGAATGAAAATAGAGCTTAATGGTATTTAGGTGTAGGGTGGGAATAGAACCTATGTACATCTCCATCCACATGCTAGAGGGCTAATACTTTGATAGGGTATGTGTGTTTTTCTTTTTTGGTTGAAATTTTGTTTTTACCTGATTTGTGCAAATTATTCTTTTAACTGAAATACTATGGAATTTCTTAGAAAATAAATATAGTGTGCAGGAAAATCTCTGACAAGAAAAAGACACCCACAGGGGTCAGTACTAAACAATTTACATGAAACTTAAGTACCTTGCCCAGCTCTTCCTCAAAAAAAGAGAGAGTAGCCGTGTCCAGCTGCTAACCATTTTCCTTTAAGCATATGTAAAATTATTAGGACCAATTTACACGCAAGTTAAATGCAATTTTTTTTTAAGGACATCATTTCTGTCCATATGAGATACTACTAGCTGGCTTAATTTCTCCTGCCGCCGCTGGAGGAGTATCGCCCTGTTCCATTTCTGATTCTTTGTCCTCAACAACTTGAACCATCTGAATTTCCACCGGCTCTTTGGGACCTACTTGTGTAGACCCATTAGTTGCTTTCTTCCTCAGACCTTTATTACTCTTGGCTTTCTGTGCCCAATCATCAATGCCCTCTTGAATATCTTCTCCAAATATAGCCTTCTTGAATGAAGTTCCCATCTTTAGAGAGAGAGAGAGAGAGAGGACTGATTGTCAAACTGGAACCTCAAATGTAATACAAATGTCAGAATTGAAACCGAACTTACCTGTGTGACTAATGCATAGAGGGGTAGGGTACTATAACTGCAGAGGAACTGGACGAATACCCTACACAAGGAAGAAAAACGAACAAAAAAGGTTCTTTCTTGATCTTCAATGAAATTAAGGAGGGGGAAAAAGAAACCAACAAAATCGCGGTTGCAAACAACAATCTGCTAGACGTGCTAAAGATAAAAATGGAAGAAAAGAAGAAGATTGAGATGAGCAGTATTACCCTATGACAAGTCTTGGGATGATAAAACCAATTTCCCCCATTATGCAGGAGTCGAATTTATATTGGTACTGTTATCCATTGAATGCAATCAGTCTAAAGTCAGATTACTAGAACCTTCTTTTTTCCTTTTAAAACTCAATCAATCAAACGCCAAGTGTTAAGTGACATTTCGCATACCCAAATCCAGAAGAAAACCGCAATCTCAAAAGAATTCTGGAATAGGATGATATGAATCAACAAGAGGACCAAGCGAGGTCTGTGGAACCAGAAGTGTTCATCTGAAGGTTTAACCACCAAGTCCCCCTCTATGGCTACATGTTTATCCGCAACCTGATGTGCCAGTTGACTCATAACATGCTCCAGTTTAGTCCCAACAGCAAGTAAAAGCTGCATAATTGAACAAGTACGTTTAAATTCAATCCTGTTTTAGTTCATTATAAAAAGAGAGTACTCAGCATTTCTGTATGAAATCATCCTGTCTTTATTCGCTACAATAACACAAAAAAGAAAAAAGAAAAGAAGCAGCACTCATTATAGTTTTCCTACTTCCTAGTTCATTGTGGCTAGGATCAATTTTAACTTACGTAAAAACAGTAACCTACTACCTCTCGTAGACCCCAACTCTAAGGAGATCCTTTTGGATACAATCTTATTAAGAGTAGATAGGATCAAAGTATTATAGTGGGCCTTATTCTTTAGCGCATTCTCTGGTGAAAAAAAATGAGGTGGTTATGCATTCCGCATTTTATGTGGATGCTTTCCTTGAGAATTCGGAGTCGGCAAGTTGCTCACAAGTCACAAGAGCATTACACTCGTACAGTCTACTTCACCAACGCATGTACATGCCAAAGACAAAATGTAACAAAGACAGATGTGTATTACGAAATTGCATCTTTCTTTGGTCAATCGAGATACGTTAACTGCATGAACATTTTGATGAGCTAAATTCCTTAAAACACTTGGGTTTGTTAAGAGTATGAAGTCTTTTCGGACTACTTACAATTAGAGGAATGAATGCTATCCAAAAATAAGCTTGCCAACCTGAACAAAGAATGGGAAAAATTCTTTAGAAGAAATTCCAATACCCTTGTTGTAGCAGCCTAGAAACAGAAGCAGTTATTTGATAGCCCGATGGGTCAGTCCTTTTTCAGCAGTTTTTGCCAATTTTAGAATCAAATTCAAAAAAAAGCTGTCACTTTCATCATTGAAATAACTCATAGATACACTGATTCTGCAATCATGCATATGGAGGTAAAAGAATTTTATACCAAACTATTATAATTCGTATATTTTTTGCCAGGGAGTAGAGGTAGTAGTCCGTAACAAAATGGTGCATTCTACGAGTTCTAGCTAGAAAAATATGTTACATGTGATTGCTCTTTTACTAAGTGGTGACAAAGGAAATTGTGAACTCTTTCCTGCAAAAGAATCTCTGGAACTTATTTGAGCAACATTGTGCATGGTTTAAAGGAGTCACCAAAAAAAAATTATGTGGAAGAAGTATGGCTGACTAGTCGCGTATAAAACTCGAAAAATAGCTTACCGTTAACGTTCAGCAACAAAAAAACCACCACAAATATCCAGAGATACCAACTGCACCAATGATTTTAATATCAGTTGAATCCATGAATGAAGGCGAACAAAATTTTGCAATTTAGAAAGCTTAGCGAGGGAAAGAAATAGGCGACACTAGGGATTCTTGAAATATAAGCTATAATATCTGTAATGTCGACTCATCCTATGTTTTACTTACCTTATTCCAACAACTTTCTTAAAATCGGCTTCAAGAGCACGTATCGTGTACTTGTGGAAATTAAACTTTGGGTTCCCTCTGCAATGTGTCTGCAAAATAATAACTGAATATGTAAGAAAAGCACCAAAAGGAGTAACTCAAAAAATGAAGTTTATAAAGCTCGAAAGACCGAGTATTACCATAATGAAGCCATGTCGAAGAGTGATATAATCTGATCTGGTCACAGATCCATAAAATTGCTTGAAAAATGATTGCTGAAAATTCACAAAGAACAAGAAACCAAAATGCACTCAACAAAACTGTGGTTCATCAAACCAAAGGGTGAAGCACCACAAGCTATTAAGCAATCAACTATGGTCAATCAACTATGGTTACTGTCACAGCCATGTGAAACTAAGCAAACATGTGGGGTAAGCTATGGTTCCATTTTGCTTCTTTCGGTCAAGTTTCTGTTGAATAAACGATAGAGGGGATTAGGGAGGCTTCATGAGGGGAAAAAAAAAAAAGCTTGTTGACTGACTTACCAACCAACCTAGCAAAGCTGAATTTTTACCAATCCCTGAAAAATTGCCCCTGATAAAAGCATGGTCCTGGACATGGGTAAACTTTTTTTTCAGAGCTGCACACAAAACAAAATCACAACCTAAGTTTCTATCGTTAATAGAGAATGGAAGGCGGAAGCAACCAGCAGTTCACTAAAGTATAAAAATACTCCTGTGATAGTCCTGGAATTAAAGCTTCAGATTTATTGGACAAAATATTGTGCTTATTAGTGAGATGCTCTGGATCATGAATGAAGGAAGCATGGTAATGAGCACAGAAATTAATTTGGGTCTTTAGGCCTGTCCTCCCTAATGCCTTTCGGCTTTGATTTGACGGTATGGTTCTGCACCAAAACGTCCCTGTAGCTCCTCGGTTCTTGGAGGTTTAGGGGGTCACTGTTTCAGTGGTACTTTGAGAGCAGTCACTTTGTGCATATTGCCAAGGGTTTGGTTTGTCTCCAATCATCCCCGCCCATACCCCCAATGATTGGGGACTAGATGAGTTCTGTTATTGTTGTATTTATTGGAATACTATTTATTACCTTCTTCTGGATTGAATTTCTCTTTTAATATAGAATCTTCCCAATCCTTCCATTGACGTATCTACAAAATAAAAAAGATGACAAAAAAGAAAAATAAAGCAAAACCATAGATAAAAGAATGCAATTAAGAGAATAACTGAAACAAATTAACGTGGGTAAATAAGCAAGAATGTTCTAATTATACCTTCGCCATTCCAAAGAGAATTGTTAGAGCACAAAAGGTGACATGCGCAACAGCTAGCACAAAGATGAAGATGTGAAGATGGTGCAATGCTGTGTTTGATAACACTGGGACCTTTCCCTGATCAAAGATTACCAAACAAAGAGGTGCAATAAGCAAACATAAAAGAGAGATCAATCCAAGATGTAGTGAGAACAGAGAACCGATTTGTCCCTATTGTCTGTTGATTTATTTCGGTGCTTAACTTTTTGATAACTTGATATCCAGCCCCATGGATTGTCTAATTCAGGAACTAATCCAACCTTCCATGCACTACTAGCAGGGGACTCGACTAAGCTAGGGAAAAAACTCGAATGGACGACAAAATTGCCTGTCCATACATATATATATATATATAAGGGGTCGGTTCCCCTCACACTTAAAATAACATAAAAAATGACACACAAATTTGTGGAACTAAGTCTTCCGAGCCCCCACTGTAAAGTTCTGAACTATTGATCTTGTTTAAATGAGTAAAATAAGAGGTCCTGCAAAATTTCAACTCAATCGGATATCAAAAAGTGCTTGATCCAACCTGTTTTGCAAAAAGTGTGACAGGAAACAATATTTTTTAAACTGTTTGAATCAAGCACTTACCGATATCCGATTGAATTGAAATTTTGCAGGACCTCCTATTTTACTCATTTAAACAAGATCAACGGTTCAGAACTTCACAGTAGGGCCCAGAAGAGTGAGGTGTCATTTTTTGTGTTATTTTAAGTGTGAGGGGAACCGGCCCCATATATATATATAGAGAGAGAGAGAGAGAGAGTACCCTTCCTATCCGGACGTCCGGATAGGAACATAATCCGGACCATTGTGTTTTCATCACTTTACGGATCAAATCTCGACGATCCGAGCAGTTAGATGTGTTCAAAACATGTTTTTTAGGTGCAACGCGAGGATAAGCGTTTTTCACAAAAACTGCTCCGATCAACCCCTTCCGAGTGTTTTTTTTTCACGAATCCTCACAGAGGACCTTAAAAACACGTTTTGAACACATCTAACAGTTCGGATCGTTGAGATTTGATCCAGAACCATGAGGTCCGGATTCCGGACGTTCGGATGTGAAGTAAATTGTATATATATATAATATATATTATATATATATTCACGCTATGATATCATGTTACAAAATTGGATGACAAAGATGGAGTAGTTTGTAAAATTCCAATCATATGCTATATATGCTCTTTAGTAGTGGAGTTGGTGCAACTAATTTTTGGGGGAAAATAAAAGAAAAATAAGAGGTTTACAGTAAGTCTAAAAAAAACATTCAAGTCCATAATAATGGTCCCTTTTAAATAGTACTCAACTTTGCTAACACCACATCCAAATACACAAACACAACCACGCCCACATTCACACTCACACTCACACTCAAAAGAGAGGTACACAGTGTGCAATGTGTGAGGAACCCACTTCTTTTGTGAGGTATGGGTATGTACAAAATATTAAGATACAGGAAATGTTTTTCCGAAAATGCACAGGAAAGAGAATTGAATGGTAAATGAATGGTTCAGATTCTCTTTCCTGTGAATCTGAACCATTCATTTCTCTTTTCCTAGATATTTTTGGGGAAACTCTTCATGTACCCTATCATCTCTTGGCCGGGTATGTAAGTATTTTGTGTGTTTGGGTGTAGTTTTAGAAATATTATTGTTAAAAACACAAACGAAACAGCACTACATGTGATCATCATCATCATCATCATCATCATGAAAATATCCTTCCTAGTTGACTGAGTTGTCGTCTGTCTATTCTTTCTTTGTTTTTTTCTTTCTTTCTTTTAAAGAGAACAAGAAACGTTGGTTAAAATCAATCCATCCCTTTCGGCAGTCTTAGTGGAAATTAAAGGTCCAATTAATGCCGAATTAGTCTTTCTTGATGATGACTTTTCTAAAGGGTAAAGCTACTGTTAATTACTGTAATTACTAATTAATCAATGTATAAGTTGCTAGCAATTCAATTCTCCCCTCAGTAAAATTACTCAAATCAAATACTCCTAATATATATAAAAAAAAAACGAGTAGGAGGAGGAGGAGGAAATTTATGTACGTGCTGGGTGCAGAAATCAGTAGTTTCGGCGAGGAGGTGGCGAGCGGTAGTGGTGATCTGGAAATGAACGTCGGCGGTAGTAGATTCTGAGTGTTGCTTTTTTTTACAAGGGAGCCACTCATCTGCCAAGTGCTTGGCAATGCATATAGTGTTAATCCTTTCTTGGAAAACAGTGAGCAGCAGTGATATGAAACCCAACAGCATCAACTCTTCTTTGATTTTGAGCAAGGCTGCATAAAGAGGTTTCTGGTTTTTCTTCTTCAAGTACTGCAGATTATAATTACAAATTACTCCCTAATTAAAGATCGATCAAGCATTAATTAACCATATATATATATATCATTAATTAATAGTATCAACAAGGAATGAATTACTAATTAATATTAGCACTACTATACTATATATACCTTGCCAAGATAGTGGAGGATCCTTTCAACAACCAGAGAGATGGAGACGATGACTGTACACACAAGTGCCACCACCCACGTTGGTGTGTATTCTAAAGTTGTTGCTTCTCCCCCACCAGCTGCCATCTCTCTCTCTCCCTCAATTAACCTCAACTCCAGCTTATATATAGTCCTTCCAAACAGGGCCGGCCCTGAGTTTTTCGGGCCTAAAACGAACTTGTGAATCTGGACCTTTTTAAAAAATTAAAAAAAAAAAACTAACCTCAAAATGATAGTTACTTGGCAATATATTTTGTTTTTTTTTCATGATTCGTTCCGTTGTTTCGAATAAAACTAGTTTTTGGTCATATTATTTTTTGCACCAATAAAAAAAATATCCCTTTGAAAGTGGTAATTTGTGAGAGGGGAAAAAATATTGGTATTGAACCTGGTACCTATTGGATAAAGAAACTAAACTTTTTCACTAGGCTAGCTATTTCATTGGTCATATAAGTGATAAATTAAATATATATTCTGTACTTGAGTGTACCTATCCGGGATCCTAATTTTGGGTCAACATTCGGGGCCTAAGTCAACTGCTTACCCGGCTTAGCTCAGGGCTGGCCCTGCTTCCAAAATGGGAAACGGGTCACTTCTGACTTGTGGGTGATGTAAGCCACAGTTACAACTTCGCTATTGCTAATCAATTTATATTACTCTCAAGACAAGAGGTTGTCCATTTCATTATGGACCGGTAAATAATTTGAAGACTAATATAGACTGATCATGTAGAGTTAATATTCAATAAGCTTCTATTTTTTTTTATATGATTGTTCTATCAGTGATCCCCAAAATAGATACAATTAAAGAAAATTTTCTTTTTAATTGTGTGAAAAAAAAAACCAAGATAGTAAAAATTCAATTGAAAAAAATACGATACCAAGACATTTAACAAAGGGATTGCTTTTTGAATCTCCTAATATATTTGCGTCGGAATGTAATAGAAATTTCAATTTTCTCATCAAATGAGGTGAGAAATATATTGTGTATGGTGTCTTTTGTCTTTATTTGCAAAGAACAAAGTAAAATGTAAAGTTATAGAAACAGTCCCTCAAGTTTGATATTCGCCGCATGCGAATGAATGATCCACCACTTTGTGAATCGGTACTTGAATGATTCGTCTTTCCAAATCGGTATTTTGTTCATTTCATCGACACTGTCAACAAGAGGAACTAAATCGATTAAAATTGAGACAACTAGTGTTAGATGGACGAATTGAGAATTCACGCAAACTAGAGACTATTTCTAAAATTTACTAAAGTAATAATGGAATAAATGTAGAAATAGTTCTAGAAACAGGATCAGTTGATGTGAAGATAAGAAATGTTTTTCCATTTTTGTGCAGAAAAAAGGCATTTGGGCCGCGGATCAGAGTAGAGGGACTAGTGGAATATAACTATCAGGATCAGAGTTGCTTCCAATAAAACTACTACTCTTTTATTGTTGAATTTTCCAGGTACTACTAAACGAAATTTGTGTGGTGGTTGTTTGCTTGGATGAATGGAAATTTGTTATCCCATATATCACACATAAACGGCTGACCTAATATCAAACGGATAGGTCCCACACATTATAAGAGGAGGCCCAACACCATGTGGCGGCTAGTGTCCCACCACAAATATGAACGTTACCCTTATTTTGATTAATGTAAAAAGTGTCGGTCTCATCACAACTTCATTATTATCCGCTCCAATTTTTACTATTCAATTCGACTATGAGTATATAAGTATATACATATATCTCCATGAAAATTTCAAAATATACACCTTAACTTTCAAAAATCTCAATCGTGCTCCTAAACTTTGCTTCCATTAATCATATATACTCCTACCGTCTGAATCCGTCAAAATACTTATGGAATTTGCTATGTTGGCCGTTAGACTCTGTTAAACATGCTTATGTGACATCCAATTTCACTTAAAATGTGACACATGTACCTCAACACTCTCTCTCTCTCTCTCTCTCTTCATCCCAAGAAACGCCAAAAAAAAAAACCTATTTTCAAACTTTGTTTTCCAAAAAATATTTAAAAAAAAAATTCAAAAATGTAAAAATTAAAAAAAAAATTCGAAAAACAACTTTCAAACTTTATTTTCAAAAAATGTTTTTCTCAACACACCGAAAAATAATTTTTTGAATAAAAATCAGTTCTTTTCGAAAATATTCTTACGAAAAGGTAATTTCAAAAAACCAAAGTTTTAAAAACAATTACTTGAAAGAATATAGTTCGAAATTGTCACGCCCTCGATTTTCAACATAAATAAATAAACATTTTTCTGTGTGAGATATCTCACTAAATCATAGATTAGTCCAAAAGTCATCTCACAATGCTATATCGACAAAAAAAATGACAAATCTAATTTCGGTGTCCATGTCCCATATAAATCGTTCTTCAAAAAATGTTACATTCTTTCAAAAAGAGAGATTTAAATACAACTTTGAATTCAAATGATGAGATTTCTGATGATGAAAATGCTTTCATGCCATGCTTCAAAAATGTCATGCCTCCATCGCATCTCAATTCATGCCACTTGGTTATACCTGAAAGACTGAAACAGCAAAGAGGTGAGCATACACTTCGCCCAGTAGGTATCCCCTTTTTTGTTTCAGACACAAAAATGCACACAAGATATAATGAACATGAAGCATAACATAAGATTGACCACTAGCAAGTAAGCCACCATTATCATTATTCATCAACTTGATCTCCCGTATGTCTATTAGTGGACTAGTCATTCGTATCCAACAATCACCATAAAGTCCATCCCTACAATAACATAATTTCACATTAGCAAAAGTTGCAAAATATATGTTTTCTTCCTTTGTCCCATTTACTCAATTTATACCCAACTTTCAACATTCAACTTCTGTTTCCTTCCTAATAGCCACGATTTCATTATGTTTGCTAACTCGAAAACATTATAGCATTCTCTTCAATTTCATCAAATACATCCATCAACTCACACTAGATAAAATCAAATATCCAACTCGTACTTAATAAAGAATATCCGTCACACGACCAAGCACTTCCAAAGCATCCAACATATTTCATGTGTCCATATGTATAAACGTACCCACGTATGACCAATGCTAAATGCAAATGAAAAGAATGAACAAGGATATTACATAAAGAAGTATAAGACTTATAAGAAACTCATAGGATGGATTATATCTAATAAAGTCACTCTTACTACCAATATGTCGTACCCGATACTCACCCGACTTCTTATTGAATATACATTCATATTATTATATTCGATACGTACCCGACACGTCACGTGTGTCCGACATACTCATACGTCATGTATCTCTTTCATTTAATTATTTCATCATACTCCGGACATACCCTTTTGGGCTCCGTGCCTCATTATCACATTCTCATTATTATTATACGTTCATCCCAATTCACATATAACGCATGTGTCCAACCAAATACCCAATGACCTATTTTTCATTATCCATTGACTTACAAATTCGACCAAACATAATTACAGGGAATTAGTCCCTCTGCCGGATTTCACAGGCTCCGTTCACCATGCCCAGCTATGCTGGTAATACTAATAATTTATCCATCAAAGCACGTTTAGTTCAAAAGCTCTTTCAAAAGATTACATTTCGCCCGAATATCACAATTTTGCCAAAAGTGTCAAACGACTTCACGTAAGCGCGTGCCCGATATGTATTCCACGAGTTATCTCAATCAACATCAACTTCACATAAAAAACTGCTACTTTCTAGAAGAAACTAAGGCACAACCCTTACACATTTTCGAAGGTATACAAGTCTAGTTTCCTAATCAAAAGACGAATTGAGATTTCAAGCTTCCTAGACAAAATTATAGTCGTTCCCGTGAGATGCGACAGTGCTGCCAGCATTGCGAATTGACTACCACAATTCGATAAAATATTTCTTATATTTTTTGTACTTGAAATCTCTCTCTGAAATTTTACACGATATAGTAGACTCAATAATAAACCCACAGTAAAAATATCAAAAATTTCCAAGCTGTCCAGGTAACCCAAATAATTTTGGTGAAATCCAGCTGTGAGCAAAATTAACAACAGAACAACCTCGTGTTCAAAAATCCACTAAAAATCGCATACTCATTCTTTTCCAGTGATTCCAACACTAAACATAGCTAACTCATCAATTTTTAATATCCATGAGGACCCATAACCAATAAACTTGTTAACTATCACGAAATTAACAGGATACGTAGTTCCCTACAATCTGCCCAGATTTCTAGATTTCCAAAACGCAGTTTAGTGTAAGAAATTGTTTAGAAATAACCTCTTCATATTTTGCTCCAATTTTTGGACACAACCTGGTATACTCATATATGTACCTTACATAAAAATTTCAGAAAATAAGGAGATGATCTACCAGGTCTCACACACCAAAAACCAATTACCACAAAATCCAGATTCTACAGAACAGTGAAACAGAGCACAGCTCGGTGCACGATTTTTCCAGACTTCGTTTCAAGGAATTTCGATCTGAAATTTTTACACGACGCATACAACCCATAGAGGAACATTCCATAAAAGTTTCGTAAAAATTTAAGGTATATAACCTGGTCTAAAAATTCGTGGATGTAGGATACGAATCCAAACTTTTTCTGTGACAGATTATATAAACAAGCACAAACACATGGAGAGAGATAAGAAACCCCTACTTGTATGAGTTTTGAGCAAAACTCCCAAATCCAAGCAAACCCTAGCTTCTTTTACTTTGAATCTCACCAAAAATCAACCTCTTCAAGCTCTAGCATGTGAACTCCGGGTCTAAACAGTGCAAAAATGAAGGATTTGAGGTGGGTTTGTGAAGATTTGAGTGTGGATGAAGAAAATCAAGAGAGGGAGAGGAAAGGGGAGGGTTGGCCACCATGGGAAGGGAGAAAAATCTGATCCTCTCTCTCTCTCCTTCCTTTCTTCTTTCTTTTCTTCCTTCTTTCTTTCTTTCTTTCTTTCTTTCTTTCTTTCTTCTCCTCTCTCTCTCTCTCTCTCATTATGTCCCAGACAAAAAAAAAAAGGGAAAAGAGGGGACAAAGTGTCAAAGGGGACACATGGGAGAAAGAGAGAGTGTCGGGCATGCTTCTCCCAAAACGAGGAAGGTTAAGGCAATACAATTTGCTCCAAACGGTGTTCGAATTATCCGGGCTTCGGTCTCAGAAAAATACCAAAATATTTGTACTGACTTAGAAAATCGTGGGGAACGTCATCGTGCGCTCAGAATTGCTAAGAAAATTCTGAAAAGTTGGGTACGCATTACGACACTCTCGCCACGTGACAATATCAAGTTGATTCGGGTTCCACAATCGTAATAGTCAAACTCGAGTCGCCAGTAATTTTTAAAATTAAATTTATTTTACATGAACCCCTAAGTTAACATTTTAAAACATTTCCCCACAGTTCCCCAACTCTAACAAAATAAAAAAAAATATACACAAATTTCCGGGTCTTTACAGAAACAAGTTTGTCAAAATAAAAATTCAAAAAAAAATCAAAATTGTTTTTTTGAAATAAATTTAAGAAAGAGACCATATTTTGAAAAAGCATTGTCGAAAAAAAAATTTAAAACAGTGGAGTAATAAAAAAATTAAAAAAATTATTTTGTAAAAATATTAAATTTTTTTAAACAATTTGGAAATAAAACTTGAAATCAAAATTTTTATTTTGGACATTTGTATAGGAGAGAGAGAGAGAGAGAGAGAGAGAGTTTGAATAAAAATGGGCTACTTAGCCAAAAATCCAAAACATTTGAGATTTTTAAAGGGAAGGACAAACAACTTTTGTAATTGAACATAAAGACAAAAAAAATTAGTGAAATGTCACTAATTTTTAAAAGTTCTAATTTTGTACAGAAAATCCAAAAAATCAACTCCTGGCTTCTGGCCGACCACCACCCACCTCCGGCTGACCATTTCCGGCGACCCAAAAAATTAGTGACATTTCACTAATTTTTAAAAGTTCTGATTTCGTACAGAAAATTAAAAAAAAAATCAACTCCTCCCTCTTGCCGACCACTACCCCACCTCCGGCCAACCACTCCTAGCGGGCCCTAAAAATTAGTGAGATTTCACTAATTTTTAAAAGTTCTAATTTTGTACAGAAAATTCAAAAACATTAACTCTACCTCTTGCCAACGACTACCCCACCCACTTCTAACGGCCCAAAAAATTAGTGAGATTTCATTAATTTTTTAAAAGTTCTAATTCCGTACAAAAAATTCAAAAAAATCAACTCCTATCTTCTGTCGGCCACTTCCGGCGACCAAATAATTAGTGAAATGTCAAAACTTGTGCAAGTAATGGATCCACCTACTTTAATTTAACAATTAGATGAAGAAAATACAAACACATGAGGTGCTTTCGAGCAAGCAAAGCTAAGCGAGAAACGATTTAGATTATAAGGTAGAAAACAAGAAAAAGAAATCCATGTCACTTTGTACAGAATAATCCTGCTGCTAGCATGAAGGCATGAACTTCTGATTGCTCCATACAAAACGTGAAGAATTCTACCATCTAAATTTGGCCTATTTGATGACAGTTCAGACTAATATGGTCGATCCTATCTATGTAATTAGTTGGTGCTATTATATACATACAAAAGGTAAAACCGATCAAATTAAAGAGGAAAAAAAAAAAGAATCTAAGCCTAACGCCGAGATTTTTTCAATTACTTCAAAAAACAAAAAAAAAAATTTTGTTTGAAGAGTGCATTTGAAGTGAAAAAGTCCTGCTTCACTCTTCGATTTTCCAAACGTGAAGAAATTGTCTTGGCAAACGCTGATCCCGGATTGTATGTCCTGGTAGAGAATCTCAGCCTAACGCCGATTGTTGGGTATGCTATTGCCACTGAGGAGATGGAGTATAGAGAGAGAGGTGGGGAAGAGTGAGGGAGAGAGAGAGAGAGAGAGAGAGTGTGTCAGCACTCGGAGGAGGATTGGAATGGGCCGGGTCTTTTGTGAGGTAGGTGAGAGGCTTGGATATTTATGTCCAAAATACTATTTTATTATTTATATAAATTACTATTTTACCACTGAACCCCCCAAATTACTATTTTACCCCTCCTAATTACTATATTTTTATTATTTATGTTATTATTAATTTATTTCTTTATATAAATTCATTTAATTATTTAATTCATTTCTTTAAATTAATTCATTTAATTATTTAATTCAGTTTGTTTAATTATTTATTTATATATTTATTTCAATTTCCCCTCCTTTAATTACTTTATTTATATTATTTATGTTATTTATATTAACTCGTTTCTTTATATAAATTTATTTAATTATTTAATTCAGTTTGTTTAATTATTTATTTAATTCAATTTCCCCTCCTTTAATTACTTTATTTATATTATTTACGTTATTTATATTAATTCATTTCTTTATATAAATTTATTTAATTATTTAATTCAGTTTGTTTAATTATTTATTTCAATTTCCCCTCCTTTAATTACTTTATTTATATTATTTATGTTATTTATATCTCCTTACCTTCTTATCTTCATTTACAACCACTCATCAGATTTTTTTCAACCGTTCATATCAGATTTTTTTTCTTATCTCATTACCTTCTTATCTTCATTTACAACCACTCATATCAGATATTTTTCAACCACTCATATCAGATTTTTGTCTTATCTCTTTACCTTCTTATCTTCATTTACAACCACTCATATCAGATTTTTTTTTCTTATCTCCTTACCTTCTTATCTATTTATACTACTTCATTCTTCTACTACTTCACACCTCTATTCTCCCACTACTTCACACCTCTATTCTCCCACTACTTCATACATTTCACAGAACATCTCCCACTATTTTTCTTTCTTTTTTTGTAATTTATCGAAGAACATTATGGATAGCTACTACTATCCAGATGGTTGGTCATTTGAGAATGATGTTCCCAGTGAGGAGAGCATCTCCTACAGCAGTCGAGATTATACACCCGAATTTAGCACTGATCAGGTTAGTTATTTCCATTGTTCTTTTGCATATTCGTCATTTATTTTGAAAGTAGATAAAATATGGTAAGATTGGATAATATTTTACTTATACATATTCTTTTTTTTTTTTTTTGTAGATTTTTGAAAGTAGAGGAGAAATGTTAGATTGGGCGAAAAATATTGGTCTGGAAAATGGTACTGTGGTGGTTATTAAAAATTCTGCTAATTTATGGAGGGGGGTGATTGAAAGGCAAATCTTGCATAGGAATACTGGGACTAAAAAATGTGATTGTCCATTTGAGTTGCGAGGTATACCAATACCTCTATACGGTGCCAAATGGGGTTTAAAGGTTTCCTGTGGAGTTCATAACCATGAACCGGTAGAAAATTTTGAGGGCCACGAGTACCCATCAATGCTAAAACCAATGGAGAAACAATTTGTGGTTGAGATGGCCAACAACACCGCACCTCGTGAAATTCTTAGTATTTTGAAGCAAAAAGACCCGTCAAACACTACGGGAATTAGAAGCATTTACAACACTATTTTCATAAACAAGGAAGCAAAACGGGGCGGTCTAACTCAAACTGTCTTAGAGCAATTAATTAAGAAAGGATACCTCCATGATTTTATTACAAATCAAGACACCAATGAAATCACAGATATTGTTTGGGTTTATCCTACAAGTCTAGAGCTATCTGTCAACTTTTCGTCAGTGTTAGTAATTGATGCCACGTACAAAACGAATGAGTATCAGAAACCACTATTGGAGATTGTGGGTATCACATCCACAAATCTAAGTTACTCGCTTATGTTTGCATATCTTAATAATGAGAGGACAAAGCGAGTGACATGGGCCTTGGATACCTTAAAGAAGTGGATGGTTGGAAATGGGGCATTGTTGCCTTTGGTATTTGTTACAGATCGGGATTTGGCACTTATGAAAGTCATTGAAGCATGTTTCCCCACGGCACGTCACACCCTTTGCATTTGGCACATAAATCAGTGCGTAATGAAGAACTGCAGCGCTGCGCTTGGTCATAAGTTTGATGACTTTTACCATTCATGGCAGTCCCTTATTCATTCATCGACCACTTCGTCTTACCAGCAAAAGTGGATTGCCATGTGCGAGGAGTATAGCCAATATCCGCGTGTCATAACTTATGTTGCGGATACATGGTTAAGGCCGTACAGAAATCGGTTTATTACAGCATGGACAGATACATGTATGCACCTCGGAAGCAATTCAAGTCAAAGGTATAGTCACTTTATAACATTACGAAAAAAGTTTTCTACATTATATTCTACTTTATAACAAAGTGCATTATTCTATTACAGGGTCGAGGCTGCACACTTGAGGCTAAAGAACTATTTGGGGAATACCAGCATGTCATCGCTCCAAACATCTTTTGACTGCATAGAAAATATGTTGACAAATGAGTCAGGGGAAATTAAGAAGTCGTTCGAGAAATCTCTCAACATTCCACGCCACTCGCAATTACGTGACGACTTTTTTGATGAAATAAGGTGTCGTGTTTCATTATATGCACTGGAGTTGATCAAATTTGAGCTGGAATCAGCCGCAGACGCCTACCCCCTCCCAAGCGGCTGTTCGATCAAAACAACACATGGATTGCCATGTCAGCACGATCTTGCATGTTACCGTTCCCTGCGCATTCCAATTCCGATATCCAGTTTCGAAGTTTATTGGCGTAGGCTCTCTATGCACGCGGACGGGTTTTAATGACAAGGGAGAACAACCCGACGGGACATCTCGTGTGGTTGACATATCACAGGCGATGAATCCATGTATGTGAAAGCATATGATATCCAGGATTGTTGATATGGCGGATCCATCTCAAAGCAGTGTTCGAGCCCCATCGTACAACACTGAACATGAAGGTCGACCTGTGGGAAAAGCTGAGCAGAGTGCACGGCGCATACCTTCTTGTACAGAAGCATCTACTTCATCATCTAGGGCTGCTTCTGCATTGAGAGGGAGAGGGAGCGGGAGAGAAAGAGGGAGAGGAAGGGGGAGGGCGGCGAGGGAAAGGGAGAGGGAGGAGGTTAACTACATTTAGTATTTACCTGGGCCATTTCGGCGGTATATGTCCCACACCAAAGACGTCATAGCTGATGGTCATTGCGGATTCAGGGCAATAGCCGCGCAAATCTATGACACTGAGGAGGACTGGGCTCAAGTACAACATGATCTTATTGAAGAAATTATTCAGAATAAAGATCTCTACGATGTGCTCTATCCACAAGATGATTTGGCAGATGAGCTACTAACGTCACTGAGCTATTTCCGACGTCCGGCTCCAGAGCCATATTATATGGACTGTATGAGTTTGGGGGTGGTCATCGCATCACGGTACAACATTGTTTTACACACATTTGACACGTATGTTGGAGGTTGTTATACTCACTTGCCCCTGAGATCCCCTCCAATTCCAGTCCAACACCGCAAAGAAATAGTTATTGCCCGTATTAGCAGTCACTTCGTGTAACTTATTTTGCACCCTCGACACCCTGTACCACCAATCCCAATGTGGTGGTGGGAGCATGCGTCGGATGAAGCTAAAGGATGGGCTACAAGTTATGATCTTAATTCGTGGTTCCAAGTATTGGGTGTCGTGCCGGGATCACAATTTGGAGGCAATGTTGATTAGGGTTGAACATTGTCAACGTGATTGTAATATTTATTAACTTTTAAACATGATTGTAATATTTATATACTTTCAAACGTGATTGTAATAGTATTCACTTTTAGAAGTTTTTTTGTTAAATTTATTATCATTGTTAAGACAAATTAATTAACTAATTAAAATAATATAAAGTCAAATTAACCATGATAATAATTTTAAAAAAAAACCTAATTAAATAAGTTATGACAAATGTAATATGAGTAATCTTGCAAATGTAATTTGAGTAAACTTAATTAAATAAATAGAGTAAAAAGAAAAAAGAGAAAAAGAAAGAAAGAAAGAAAAAAATAGAAAAAGAAAAAATAGAAAAGGGGAAAAAAAAAGAAGAAAAAAGGCCAAAAGGGGGTGGGGCCGGGGGGAGTGGGGGTGTCCGGGGGGTGAGTGTAACAGCTCCCTGAATTGAGTAGTACTGTATTAACAAAAGTTCAGTACTATGTACTCAGAAAAATTGTACAGAATTTACCCAGAAAACATTAATGAATGACTCAGATTCATTCCCAAGTAAATCTGAGTCACTCATTGTTGCTTTCTGGGTAAATTCGGTGCAACTTTTCTGGTGGTAGCATTAATGACAAAAGTCTGTCAAAAAGCGGGAATACCACGTCAACCTCTACTAGGTTTATACGAACAAAACAACGTTTACTTCTTTACACTTATATGCGCTCTCCGCCTCTTCGCCTCTCGCCGCCGACCCTTCTCAACTCCAGTCACCCTGGTACTCTCTCTCTCGACGCTTGAACTAGCTCCATCTGGGTTATTCATATCTGGGTATCTCATAATTTGTTTGTTTTCTTGTTCTTTTTTGTTTTGTGTTTTATGGTTCAGCTCACTGAAACATTCTTGTCAATTATGGGATTTGTTTGCCTTAGATTTTTGAGTTATTTGAGGTGTGAAAATTTGTTTTGATAGTGGCTTTATTCTTTAGTGAATGTCTTTTGCTCGTATATAGGTTGACAAAATGCTTGCTAATTCATTCTGCATGAGCTTAAATATTGGATTTTGATTTAATGTCAAAACTTTCCTGGTTGTTGATGAATGTAGGCTGGATGTATGTAAATCTATGCAAAGATTTTCTCGTTTTGTCCTCTCTCCGTGATGGTATATGTATTTAGACTTTAGAGACACAGACCCACAAACTCACCTCTCTTTCCTTAACTTGGTATTCGGGCTATTGGACAGACTAAATCCCCTCCTACCGGCTACTAGCGGAAGGTTCAATTAAATTTGGGACAAAAATAATATGGATTGGCCCAACATACGCTGTCAGGAGTCAAACGCATCTTGAGGGCCATGGTTGTCGCGTGACTACCACTGGCACGGCTGCACCAACCTCTGGGGGTTGAAGGAACCTTCGTACATGTCCCTTATAATAAAGTTTTTAACTTAATCCCCTGGCTACACATGCAAAATTTCCTTCCCGTAATTTGCTTGTTCTTGGACATGTTTACTGGGTTTGTAATCGATCATGAAAGAAATCACATTTTTAGTGTGGTTGGACTGTCATCTCTAAATTGATAAGATGCGCAATTCCCTTTCTTCCGTGTAGATTGTTATATTGGTACAATTATGTGATGTGGGTAATGTTTTTCCCTCTACGACCCAACTCCACCTGGAACTATTGTCCACATTGGTCCAACATCATGAATGACCTCACAATTTGTCCTTCTGAGCCCTCAATCAAATACGTTCCTCTAAAATGTAAGTGTCATGCGTCTTCTTTTATGTCCATCCTGGACATCATCCGAATTGAATGTGGAATGCCAAGCATGTCGTTTTGCTGTGACTGAACACGCTTGCTAGTAATTCCTTTTGTAAATGTTTGGACATTCCTCTCTGGGTTTATGGAACAAATACTTCTACAGCATGTCTAGTAAATGGAATTAATGCAAACATGTGATGGGGGTGAAGTTTTCTCCTCAATTTTAGTACCATTAGAGTTCGTTATTTCGATCTATGGTTGCCATGTCATTGTCCTCTAAGAGTGGATCAAGATGCCTTCTAGGGACTTTAATGGCTCTGTTGAGTTCCCTATGTCTTTGTTTTCCCATCAATTTTATTGCTACAAAATCCATAAACTTCGATAAGGTGAATGCATCAATTTTGCAGTAGGAGTTTTGAACTTGGCAAATAAATTTAGGAAACCAAGTGATGACTTCCTGCTTTTGATCATCCAACAGTTTGCAGTTTTACTGCTTATGATAGTTCTGAAAAGAGGGGATGCCTCATTTGGTACTCGATTTTTCAAGACCTTGGAGAATCCAGATTTTTAATTCAAAAACATCTCATTGTCATGTACATGATCGCAAGGTAATGAAAAATTGAGCCTAATTCGATGACAATCGCAGCATGACCCCAGAACAACCTCTGGCAGAGCTTGATTGGGGTAATCTCCATTCCTCTCCAAAAATGACTGCCAGTCTGCCATAAGTCAGAGTGGATGAACTTTTGCGAAAGGGATAATTGAAATTGATTCCAATTTCCTGTATGTGTAAACTTAGCAAATAAATCTAAACGTCGTGTGAATAACTTTATACTTTTATCTTGTGACAGGTGGTGGTTCTACTCCCAAGTAATAATCTAAAAAGGGGCGCACCTTATTTGATAATTGGATTTTTCAAGTTCTCTGAGATATCCAAATTTCACTTCTGAAAACATCTGTGTTGACTGTTATCCTGTACTCAAATCGCAAGGCGTTAAAAAAGTGAGCCAAATTCAGTAAGGATTGCATCATGACTCCGGCTAAACCATTGGCGGATATTGATTGGGAGAGTAATATGCATTCCTCTCCGAAAGTGGCAGCCCACATTGTGAACAGGATTTTGCTGGCCAAATCATCTGGGAAGGATACAATGTGCATAAGTAACTATCATGACGCTATCATTAAAGTGGAAGATCCATGTGATGATCAAATTACAGCTCAAGTGGATGCCGGTGACATCAAGGTTGAGGACCCTGAGGCAACTGACTATTCAAGCTCTTTTGATGCCACAATATCTGGGACAGAGAATTGTGCTGAAATAAGTGACACTGAAGTTGAGTCATGCTTTGGTGGCGACAATGGTTTCCCATTTGATGGGTTTAGTAGTGTGTTTCCAATGAGGTTTGTCGTTTTCTTTTTTCCTTCACATGCATAGTTTCGTTCGTTTCAGGTTTAGAGATTGATGAAGGGAAATTTGGACATTAAGAATCCTTGACTGTTAGAATGCTGTCCACTGGTAGTTTCATCTCTGAAAGTAGGGGTCTATGGAGTATATAAATTCCTATTGGACTTCTATAACAGGGTTTTAGGTTATTTATGAGTTCTTAATGTGAATTCACATGCACTGCATGCATTTGATTTTAACATAGTGTTACATCCACCATATAAACAACTTATAGTTCAGTTCATCTCCTTACATGTGATTAGTTGAATCATCATCCTATTAGTTATAGAATAGTAGGATGTAAACCGTAAATGAACAGTTTTTTCCTTTCCGAAAAATTAAATTGATCTGATTAAGCGGGAAGTTTGTTTGATTAAAGTGGCTGAGAAACTTTCTCAATGCTTCGATTGTATGGCCTCATCTAGTATGGTGTATGCAAAGGGAATGTAGCATAAAATTTTCCGCCACAGTGGAAACCCTCCAACGTTTACATCATTCTACCGCACAATCACTATTGGCCGGATCAAGAAAGGTCAAATAGTTAAGTGGAACATAATATTTAATTTTATCTATAACGGATAAGAGAGTTTTCCAATTGGACTAAGGGCTCTTGCTCATCTAAATACTTGTGGTTAACATTTTCAGGAAAAAGAAGTTGACCGCTCATTGGAGGAGATTTGTACGTCCGTTGATGTGGAGGTGCAAATGGACAGAATTGAAAATTAAGGAATTTCAGTCTCAGGCATCAAAGTATTCCAGAGAGCTCGCGTCATATGATCAGAGAAAACAGTTGGAATTAGATCAGTTCTCATCAGAAAATTTTGGTTCAAAGTCATTGCCATTTACTGTTCGAAGTCAAGGGGAAAAGACCATGCAGAGAAGGAAAAGAAAGAGAGTTGAAGATACAACTGATGTCACTTCATATATGTCACAACATAACCTTTTCTCCTACGCTGGTACCAGTTTTTTCTATACGACTAATTGATCAAGGTTATACAGTTTCAGTTGTTTCTCTTGGATTACTGTGTTGTGACTCTTGCGATATATTACAGAAAATAAGAAGTCTGACCCAGATAGCAGCTTTGCGGCTGAAGAATCTGTTAATCCAGGTAAAAGTTTCTTCAGTAACACATTGAAGTCTTGTCTGACTTTAGTTAACTGAGGAAAACAAAAAGCATTTGAGGGGCACAAGGTCTCTTTGAAAGAACACTCCCGGGTCCAGACAGTAAGGAGTCCTTTTCTGTCGCGTTTTGAAATTTGGTACTTTGATATGTTATAACAGCTTTCTTGTATTTTCCAATCCCGAATAAACTTTTGGTGTATTTAAAAAATTAAACAAATAATGTGAATAACAAATATATACTTAAACCATACTTATACTTCATAGCCTACACTACCACCAACACTAGCCACTACTACAGAATAGTCAAGCTGTCACTTCCAATCACTACCACCGCTATTGCTTTTGCCACCATATAGCACGATTGCTTATAATGTATCCAACAGGCTAGCTCTCTCTATGCCAACAAAAGGGAAAAAAGGAAAGAAACAAGGAGATGCAATTCTTTTGATTTTTTGTTGCTTTGCGCAATTTCTTGGTTACTTTGAAGCAATGATCCCAACTGCTAATTTTTTTATATATTTTTGTTCCTGTGGGATTGTGTTGGCAGAAAAAATTAACACTGTTTGTGATGAATTTGGCACCCGCAATGATATTTCGTTTGATGAATCTAAAGATGGTAATGAATCCTTGGAGGAAATTCTTCATAAGATTGAAACAGTACACTCTCGCGTTCACAAGCTCAAGTCTCAACTTCTCGTCGTAATTGGTGAAAATGGGATGAAGCTGTCCTCCTCGGGGAATTTGAGCCTTCTTGTGCCCTATGATGAACAGAATAGCTCTGCTCATAGCCCTACTTTCTCTGCATGCAATGGGGACACAACATCATTCGGAGCTCTGAATACTCTAAATCAGAGTATATCAGAATATGAGATCGGAGATTTCGTTATGCCTGAAAGCATTTTCTCAAGCTATGGAGAGGGTATCTTTGTTCCAGATATTATTGAAAGCACAGTTAGTCTTTTGTCCTCAGCTGACGTCACCATGCATCAGTCGGAGATTGGAGATTCGTGTGAAGATGTAAGTTATGCTTATGCTATGTATTTTTCTTATTTCTTTTTGGATGTGACAGGTGCTTTGTTTCTTGTGAAAATTGCATCCATTTGAGAATATGTTGTTACAGTTATGATTGTCTTTTCTTTTCATTTTGGAATGATTGTGCTTAGCAGATTATGGATAATGTCCAAATACATTATCAACAAGCTGAAAACGAGATAAAGCAAACCACAGAGAAGCACCAGGAACCGGAAGGAAGTGGACAAGAAGAAAGCAGCGATCCTTCTCCATTTCCGGCTTCAGAACCTGACCTTACACCAATAACCTCCACACTAAACGAACAATCAAGACTGACATCGTGTTTAGGATCAGAAATCCATTTCCCCAAGTCCAAAAGAAAGAGAGGGGAGCGTAAAGCTGGTTCAGGCAATTGGAGCCGGTGACTTGGAAATTCAGCAGGTATCTGCTAATCTAATCTGCGAATGGCAACTACGACATAATCATAGAAATTGTGGTTGTGACGAAATGGTGTTTTAGATGCAGTTTGGCTCTTTACTCAATCTGTTGGATCACCATTCTTATTACTTCTTTCGCTTCTGTGATGCAAGTTGTTTGGGGTCCACATAAAGTAGCTGTGTGGCCGAGAGCTTGTGTTACAAAGGCAAAAATGACAATTCATAGGGGATAAGTAGGTTTTTGTACTTTTTCACTAGTTTAATGGAACTTTTTCTTTCCGTATTCGTGAAACTAGGTCAGTTCATGTTAGACGTACATGGTTGCACTTTCGCTTTCATGCACATAACTAACACGTTTTGATATATCAAATTACACTCCGGGAAACCTTTTCTAGAGAATCTTTTCTTCAGAAAACTTTTTCTAGACAATGACTTGTTTTCCGGTGTTGGGTAAAAGCAGGCATCGTCTTGTGGTGAAGAAGAAGCAGGTTTAAGGACAAGGAAATAGATTTTGGAGACTAATGATCCCTATCCATTGCTCTGAGCTTCAGCTTACTTGAAGCAATTTGCTCTGAGCTTCAGCTTACTTGAAGCAATTATGTTCTAATTTTGCAACAAAGTTTGGACATGAAAATGGAATTGAGGGGGTGAAAACTGCAAGGAGCAATGGGAAGATGCATGGAAAAGATTTTATCATAACTATATTGGGACTGGGAGTGGGTAGTTTTTTTGGGTATTGGAATGGGAAAAGGAGTTCGGGTGATTTTACTATTTTGCCCTAACCGTTAATTCATGTTACTCCTATAGTAATAGCAGTTGTAAAATTTGGTTTTGTATTAGGACAACATTGGAAATCACTTTTGTGACACTGCTTTAAAAACCTGTTCACACCGATTGCTGTTCTTCCTTTCTATATTGGAATAGATTGTTGCTTGGCTGAGCTAATGAATGTGAATGAGAAAATATGAAAAAGGCCGCCTGTGCACCTTGTTAATAGTGCAAATGAGTCTAATAACATCGATTCCAAATCCTGTGCTAAGATGTGCCTGTAATAGTGTTTGGTGCATTCTCGAAAATTGGATCAGTGAGAGTTTTCTCATTTCTGAAGACTCCCAAGTAGGGCTGCGTCGCTCTCGGCTCGAGTTGAATTCGTTCAAGCTCGACTCTTAAACAAACGAGCTCGAGCTATATTTTCTGTCGAGCCAAGTCCGAGCTGCTAAATTGCTCGGCTCGAAGTAGCTTACGAGCCGAAAGTATTATGTATACATACATACATACATACAACGTACATGTATAAATAAATATATACACATAGATAGCTGCCAAATGGCAGGCTCGAGAGGCTTGCGTGCCTGGGAGATAAGTCGATTTATAGCAAAGGTAATGGTTGGTGAGGAGTAGATTTCAATGTGGGACTTGTGAAACTTATACAAAGGAAAGGAGAGTTCTCACACCACAGCCTTGTGTAGTTCTGTTTGTCCCACATCAAAAGTTTTGAGAAAACTTGGTTGGACAGATTTTATAAATCTGCAGCACTACAGCCTTCTCACATGGCATACACGTGACTTTCGAGTTTGTGCGAGCCGAGCTCGAGCTCATTTCTTGCAGCTTGGTTCGAGTTCGAGCTCATTTCTTGCAGCTTGGTTGGAGCTCGAGCCGAGCTTAAGCAACTCAAAGCTCGGCTCGGCTCGATTACACCACTACTCCCAAGTGATCAATCATCGAAAATGTACCGGAGCGCCGGTACATGCAAGTAGACAAATTTTGCTACGGTCCATGCAGGTTGAGCGCCTGGTCTATGGGCTGGGTTAGAGTTTGTTCTAAACTGGGCCTATACCGCAAAGTAGCCCATCAAATTTAAAGATTACAAGCAAGCATGAAATGGTTCATTGCCAACTTTAACATTGTTTTGATGGCCCATTACTTTTTGAAAAATGCTTGCCATTTTTGTCATTTGAAATTTCTTAATGACCTAATTAATAATCCTCCGTTCCAAATTGCTTACCCTTTAAGAAAAGTTATGTAATTTCAAAATAAAAAAATAGTAACATCCTTTGGTGCAAAATTTTAATTGTTTATACCAAATTAAAGAACTCGCTAAGGACTTTGATTTGGTGCAAAGAATTTCAAAACATTATCTGTGAAAATACTTTATTTTTTTATCTAAAAAATACACAAATTTTTATAGGGAGCAGGCAATTTGAGACGAAGGGATCATTAGTATTAAGAGAAAATGGTTACTTTTTTTTATGTTATCCTCAAAAAAATATAAGTTGGTCCTCCCTTCCCTATAAAATTAATAAACGTGATGAGATTGTTGGTCACTTTGTCACCCTCTCCTTTATTGGAAACTCCTTAATTAGATCCCAATTACGGGGGACAAGATGATTTCCACGGTCTATAATGGCAGGAAAAGCACAAGAATTATGATGACCAAAAGCCCGTTTTTTGTGTTAGTTTTTCATTTCCACTTCTTTGCCTTTTTGAACAAAAAGTTTTTGAACAAAAAGAGCATTGATTGAACTTTGTCTTCTGGGTGGCAATGGAAACGGGGTGGGTGCTGTGCACCCCTCGGCCGTTCGATTGTGTTTTGAAAGGTCCGGATGTGTTTTGATTTTTTATCGATAAAAGAAAATTAAAATTAAATTAAAATTGCCGAATGCATCCAGGCCGTCCAAAACATGATCCGACGGTCGAGGAGTGCACAACACCCACCCAAGTCTGGGTGGCAATACGACACCAACATATTTTGTCATTCTCTCTTTAAAATGGCTCTTTTTTAAATGTCTATTTGGCTAGAGAGCTTGTGAATCGTTGCATGATCCCCCAAATTTTGACCAATTATCTTCCAGAGATGTTTGTTTTCTTTGGATGTCTGTTATTCTTTGTGCTTTTTTTTTTTTTTTTTTTTCTGTTGAGAATTCTTTTTGTTATTCTTTGTGCACTTGAAAATATGACTTATGAGTATGAGATGTGGGCAAGCAGTGAAAAACATAATAGGTGTCCCGCAGTGGTGGAGTCAGAATTTTAGACCAAGGGGGGCCAAGTTAAAAAATGTATTTTCAACAAAAAATGTAGTAAGCGTATCGTGTAGATTGTGTAGTACATTACGGTATTATATATTACTTATTTATTTTTTTGGTCGACAATTACAACACCCATGTAAAATTATTGCATTGGAAGAAATTGAGAAAATTTTACATGACAAAGAGTTATTTTAATTATTAACAATATCAAATAAAAAATATTTAGATTTTTTAGAGATTTGTTATACTAATTATCTATATTATAATGATACTATATAAAAAAATATTTTTCAGATCAATTTAAAAAAGTTTCATGGAATTGGTACAAATATTTTAATCATTACCGTTACAAGTTTTTCAGATTAATTTTAAAAAGTTTCATGGAATTGGCCTGTGCAAGTACAGAGAATGCATAAAATTTCTTAAAATTGCCGTATATGTGGAAAAAAAACTCCCATAAACTTCAAGTTATGAACCATTTTTGTTACAATGCAAAAATACATATAGTTTGGACACCTATTAAGTCCAAATCATGCGTTCGCCACCACAGGTAATTGTTTATATGTTGAGTCCATCTCATGTTTAGATTTTATTACGCGGAACAAGACCCGTAGTGACATTATTTTTATTAGTAGGAGTATTATTTTTAGATAAAAAATAATTATTCTTGAATATGGCTTTTTGTTTTTAAGAGTAAAATAATGCTCACACTACAAAAATGAGACAAGGCATATCGATCACATATTTCATAGTATATCTTTTACTCAAGTACCAGTATTCATCATGTATTCTTAGTAAAATTTCGAAAATTCCACAATTTCATTTTTTTCTTATTGGAGTAGTAAATATTGCGTTAAAAAAAAAGTACTCAAGCAATGATTGTTGATTTTTGCAAAGCCAGCTGATAAACTCCAATCACAAGTTTATGAGGCAGAAAACATACAGATTATTAAACTTAGAAAGTGAACAGTATCATGTGATCCCAAGTTGTCTTGATCAGTACAATAATACTAAAAACCATGTCAGATTGAGAAAGAGCCCCAAATAAAGCAGATTGTGATCCGTCAAGGGTTTGTAACCCAATGGTTATTTCTTAGTCCTCTCACAAGGGAGATCAGGTTTCGAGCCTCGGTACGGTAGAGACGTTTGGAATTTAGGGCTATGAATAGCTTCTAGACCCCTTTAGACTAACTCATTAACTCACCCACTAGCCCCTCATTGATGTACGTATATCGAATGAAAAAAAAAAAAAAAGAGGCAAATTTTCATCCACCATGATTTGTCAAGTCAGAGGGAGGCCAGGCTTTTGTTTTTACAATATAAGTGTTGCAAGTGATGCTGAATGCTCACAATCATTTCATAGGTACAAAAATAACCAAATATGATTACAAGGTTCCATCTGGATCAATTACTCTTGTAACCAACAAAATTCGACCCCATTCTTAATTTGGCCCTCAGAAATCGATATTTTGTGAATTGAGTCCTTAAAACTTTTGCACTTTTCTAAATGTGTCCTAGTTGATGACAAGATTTCTCTTTATTTAATGGGAAATGCCACATGGCAATGTTTGGAAAACCAATGTGAATAAGCGTAACTTTTGAAGGACCAGATTACACATATGGCAACTCCACAGTCGCAATTATTCATTAGTACAAAAACATTAAAACATGATCACAATGGTATAGTTTGGATAATTACATTTTAATTTGTCAGTTGCCACTTGAAACATTTGAACATTTTCCAATGTGTTCTAGTTGATTTTAATTCTCCATTACATTAAAAGGAAATGCTACGTGATATTGATATGGAAAACCAAGGTCAACAAGAGTTAATTATAACAAATCTTTTTGTCCATGTGTTTATTTCTTTTGTTAGTGAACTGGGTGATGTGGTTTGACCATACTAAGATGAAATCCATAATTGAAGGACCGCATTGAAACCAATTGAGATTTAACGGCCAAAGTGAGACGTAAATTCAAGTGAAAGCCCAACGTGACAAAGACGATAGAATTACAGGTGTTTCCGTTCCACGTGGTTTTTAGTTTTTGGATAGCGATAAAACTGGTAATTTCAGGGCCAAAGCAGAAAATATGTGCTACTTTAAGGGTTACAAGGTGTAATTCACTTTTTCTTTTTTGCTTTTTTGAACGACCCCATAAAAGGTGGAAGTGGGAATTCACTTTTTCCATTGATTTCACTGGATAATGATGCCTTATTTTAATGTGACATGAAGGTCATTTTAGTAATTTCACAAAAAAGGTGAAATTTACTTTATTCTTAAATTTTTTGAATGCCTCTCTGAGAGTCTCTGAAAATCAGTTGATGGAATCACTCTTATGCCTCTGCCAAAGCAAAAGGAAGGGTGGGGAGGGTATGCAATAAAGAAAAGGGGAAGAATTCCCATAGCCAACGCATCTTTCAGTCCAAAACTGAACCAAAAGCCTCTCATCTCTCTCTCTCTCTCTCTCTCTCTCTCTCTCTCTCTATATCTCTCTTACCCAAATGAAAACCCCTCCTCTCTCTCTTTCCCCAGCTTCCAAATACTTGCAGCATTTTCTTCACTTGTTCATGCAAGATCCAAAGAAGTCTAAAACAAGGTACTCTCATTACTTATTCTCTCTCTACAATTTTCATCTTGTTTTCTTAGTGTGAATATATATCCTTGTTGTTCACTATTAATTGATAACTATGACCGAACCAGACTCGAACCGAACCAGCCCGAGAGCAGGGGCAGACCGAGGGGATGTTTGGTCCCTGCACTCCTCCCAATTTTCTTCCTAGTTATAGTACACTTTTGATCAAATTCGTAATACTGCATCCGCCACTGCCCGAGAGCCAGGTCGGCTCTGAGCGAAGGCCAGGCCGGCCACCAGCAGAGTCGCCACTGTGAGTGACATGCGATATTGCTGCTCGGAGTGGACATCCTTTGCTACTTGCTAACATGACTTAGCACCACACAATACTGTCAAACCCTGCATTTTGTTTCGTGAATTGCAGTAGTATATAATTGTATCACACATTTCTTGATTAAGTACCTAAAAACATGACGTTCTAGGGAAGTTATGGCATGCTATGATTTAAGAGCTTACACAGAATTACATGCACAAAGATTTTGTGGGGCAAATGGCTAAAAATTATAAATTCACACAATTATGTGGTTGAAAGGATTTGAGGACTAATGATCCGTCCTAGACCACAAAATAATTTAGGATCTCATGCTGATTAAGGTCAACAATAGTCTTTGTATTCTGAGTTGGAGTAGATGTATAATGGCCTAATTTTATCTAATGACTACCCTATACGTAGTTCATTAGTTGCGATCACTTTGACTAATTCCGGAGCCGTACAAGTAGTACTTAAGTTTAGAAGAAATCAATATCAATACACATCTCATTTGCTTATGTATTTTATTATATTCTTAAACGGACCAGGGGTTGGTGTTGTCACCACACCTTGCCATATATGACCGACTCTTTTTCCACCAATTGGTGGGCCCGGAAACAAAGTGTATGAATCCACTATAATGTGCGGTGGAAATCGAGCTTGGAACCCTGTCACGGTGCTCCAAGGCAAGTGAATCATAACTCGTATAAGTGGGCAATGAGGCTCACCTCGGGTCTCATGGTTTTGATTGAACAATTTAATTAGATTTTTTAGTGCTCGAGGAGAGCCACGATCCTCAACAGACCCGATGCTCTGTCTTGAGCTCCAACCCCTGATCCTCCTTGTACATTTTTCAAAAACCATAAATATATTTTATGCGTACATCAAGGAATTAAAAACACTGATGGCCTTAAAAGTGGAATCTTAATGGCGGTGCTCTAGGGGTCTCCACCACCACGCGATTCATGCCGGTTCCATATATTTTGCGGGGGTTTGTGTGAATGTACGGTGGTGGAAGCCCTTCGAGCACCACTAGCAATTAATAATTTATCATATAACAGGCCTTTGGTTGGTGGTGTCCAAAGTTGGAAATTAGTTGGCAAATTTATGGGCCTGGCCATAGAGTAAAGCTAGAATAAGGCCTGGTAACTAGCCCTCAAGGGCATGCAGCTGGTAGAGAGACAAGTGGGAATGCTATAAAACAAGTCAACCATTTTTCTTTGAAACTTGAAGTCAATGTCCACTTTTTTCTTGACTTGAATAGAAGGTTGAATTTGTCATCTACTTTTCTACTCTTGGAAAATCTGACTTTGGAATTTTTTAGTTTGCTTGATACCCTTGTTTTGAATACAGCTGCTATCTTTCCAAAATACAATTGAGCTCATCAATTTTTTGTCCCCTTCTCAAGTTGAGCTGCAAACAAACCGAGTGCTAACTTAAGGTTTCGGCTCGTGAAGGACTCGGCTAAGCTTATTTAGTAATCCAACCGAGTTTTAGGCACATGTAGTAAACGAGCTGAGCTTAACAGTTTAAATCTCGACTCGTTCAGTACATGAAGACTCGAGATTTAGACTCATTTAGTAAATGAGTTGAGCTCAAACACTTTAAAACTCGGTTCGGCTAGTTTGCACCCCTATTCTGAAGCCTCGAAATTTTGAAATCTCAGAATTTTTGTGATGGACCAATTGATTGACACAACCAAGCCATTTTCCATTAACATAGTGGGCGCCTAGCCTTTTATCATAGTTCGTACTACTGAATGAGCTGCTTTATACTGCATACTTCCAATGCAAAACGAAATACAAATTTCCTATGCCTTATGCCAACGCATTATCCAACAGGAAACCTTGGTATCAAAGAGCAATGGAGACGACCACTCTTTGGAAAACCTTTTCCAAATCCCCTGAAATTCCCACATCAAATCCAACTCTATGGAAAACCATTGAGGTTCCCTCTTCAAACTCCACCAAACACAAACTGAGAAAAAGCACGTCTCTAAGGGTCGCAACCTCCTTCACGCGCGTTTGTTTATGCGCGCCAATCTCTTCCTACACCGAGGTTTTCCAATCCGAGGATCCACCCAGAAGGAGCAACAGTTACCCGCGATCAAAGGCATTTTCCACCCAACAACAACAAGAGAGAGTTCCGAAAAGGGTTTCAAGCGCAAGGCTTAGTGTGGAAGGGAGGAAAATTTTCCGGGGAAAATCATTGACCGACGATGTTTTGATGAGGAGGTTTGTTGTGGAAGAAGAGGCTATGATGCAAATAAGGAGGAGGAATCAGATGGAGATTATTAGGAAAAGGGCTGCAATGAGGAGGAAAATGCTTGGACCCAGCCCACTTAGTAGAATGGTTTTGGCAGAGGAGGAATGAATGAATTTTTGATTGAGGAAAGTTTTTTTTTTTTAATGCATTTTCCAAGTTTTTCTTTTACCTCCTCTTGTAATTTGGCTTGTGGGTTTCTATTGCAGTTTTCTGTTCTCTGGGTTTTTTCATGGATTCAAGTGTACCAAATATGTCACAAGTTAATATTTTTAGCTTGGATTCAGTAGAGAACTTTGGTGAAATTGTACTTTTAAAGAAGTTGTGGGAAAATGGGAAATTCAATATGCGTCAACTTAAGCAGCTGAATTTGTTATATTTGAGCTACTAGATGGGAAATCATTAACTCGTGCAAAAATGGGATTATAGTGTACTGTCAACTAATCTTCTCACTGTAACGAGGGAGCGACCGACTAAAGCAACTTCTCTAGGCGTGGCTATAAGGACTTTTAGACCTAAGTCACATAGTAATTCGCATGCATGTGCGCGAGTGGGAGCGTGAAAACGTCTTTAAAATATATATCAACCTACTAAAATCCACGAGTGCGATGCCAAACAATGACAATCCGACCTTTGTTCAAATTGGTCATTGCCATTTCTCCAACATCATCCAAGGCATTTGATTTGCTTTGAAATATTTTTGACTTTTTGATGCTGTAACAAGCCACAAATTTGTTTTTGGCTAAGTCATTTTGGCACCAATGATATAATTTCTCTTTGCGGTAAAACATTTGGAGGAATATGGGGAATATATATAGTACGATGGGAGATATGGGAAAAAAGAGATTATTATGACATGTAATTACTTATATAGGGCTGATTTTGATATCGTTGAGAAGAGGAATATGGGTGGATATGAGTAGGTAAATTTTTTTTTTGCAAGTGATAACACATTACTTTAAACATGGGCTAGATATAGAGCGGGACTAATACTGGACAAGGAGCAACGGTAAATTTTAACCGGGTAAAAAAGGATTATTTATTACGTACCTGAATGGACATATATCTGGGTCCCTTTTGAAATTTGACCACTAAGAGCACCAGCAGTGCTGACTCAAAACCAAAATCAAATCAAGTTTCAGTTTTTGAACCAAACTCATATCAAATTGAATTTTACTCAAAATTTTACCCAATTCGGGGGAGAAGCAAACTTTTACCCAAAAATCTAACTACTTTGTGGTGACCGGAAAGCATTCGTCGCCGCCGGAAAGCATTCGTTGCCGTCGTTGTCAAGGTAGCGAATCCAGATCGAGAGGCTACAAAGTATTTTGTGGTGGTTTTGTGGTTGGCGGTCGTGGTTTCAAATCTGGTGATGTTGGTGGTGGTTTCGACGTCGATGGTGGTTTCAGACGTTGGTGGTGATAGGTGGTGGTTTCAGAGCTCGATGGCGGCAATCTTGGTGATGGAGGCGATTGGGATTCTGGTGGAGGAAGGCGGCGTATGGCGGCGAGTAAAGGCCTGGAGAGGGTGATATCAAATTGAACTTTTACTCCGATTATTTGATAGATTCGAGGAAAAAAAGGTTCGGGGCTGGAATTGCTCTGACAAACGGGCTACACTAATGGGGTCAAAGAAAACAAAATGGTGGTTCAAGAGACTAGGATTCAGGAATAAAGGGAACTCTTAAGAGGTAAGGTACTCTTTTTACCAGGACATTTATTTTAGGTTCGAGTCTCGTAATATCATCATAGGGTTTTATTTCTTACCCTTTGAATTAGGATAGAGTAGATTTCTTGCTTAGTACACAAAAATTAGAGAGACTAGGATTCACTTTTACCCCGACAGTGGACATGAACTTGTGGACACTAGACATCCCTAAAGTCACAAAGGAAATAATTAATTAGGTTAAAAAACCCTATTTTAGGTCACTAGGAAAACCAACTCTTGCTAGCTATTCCACAACTTCTGAGATGAGAACACCATTTATGTCTTTGCTTATACTCCACTCTAAATCCCATGTGTGTGTGAGCGACTACTTTTTATTTTTTATTTTTATTTTTATTTTTTTTAATCGGACGTCCGAGACATCTGCGTGCAGCTCGACTAACTCTTGAGTCCTCTAATAAACGATCAGACAAACTCTTCAAAGGCCCTGATATTTGGAATATTTGACCTCCGTGTGAATAACTACTTCTGGATACAAGTGCAGGAGTTATCCTATATTATCAATCAAATTGTATAGAATCTTTTTTTTTTTTTTGTATAGAATCTTGGTTGTTCCAACTTCCTAACTAATGTCACTCCCCAACTCTCAAAACATGTTGTTTGCTTCCTGTCATCCACCAACTCTGTTTACTTCTTTTGTACTAACAACCATGTACTTCTTTGTCCATTTCTTCCCAATAAATTATATTATTTGCCTTATTCGAAAATGTTACGATACATTGTGAATCTGGATCATTTATTTCTCTTTTTTGGATATTTTTTTAAAAAAAATTCATGTACTCTACTTGTAACGACCCGCCCCAGCTGTCCTACTAACTCTTAAGCTCTTTTAACATAACTACGTTGCTCAAAAGATTAACTTCAAATTATACAATAGATCATAGGGCATCGTTGTATACCACATGTAATTCCCACATCTTTCCGATATCAGGGCTCTCACAATCTCCCCACTTTGTGATGCATTGGATTGGCCCAACAACCTTTTCTCGGTGGCCATGGTATAGCACTTAGTTCTGCATAGCACTTTGTTTCAACTCCGGGATTCAAGAAATGGCTCATGCAAAGGTTGTGCTCTGATACCGACTGTAACGACTCCACCTGTACTGCTGACTCTTAACTTAACCACGTGATTCAAAAAGTTAATCTCAAATTATATAATAGCTTTGTAAGGCGTCTTATATACCACGTGTAATTCCCACATCTTTCCGATGTGGAACTAATTCCCCACCAAGGTGGGCTCTCACACGACCACTACTCGAATTGCTTTTGGACATTTGCTGAAATATTGATGGTTCACTAAGAAGTATTAGTAGGAGTAGTATTATTTTTGTCAAATGTCCTGAGTCACTATATTGAAACTGGGATTTCGTACAAATGTGGGGGAAGCCAGAAATTAATGTGGCTTTCATAGTTTTATTAATATCGCCTGTATACTATTAAATACTGATTGAAACCTTACAAACTCCAAATCTGTCAATCCTACGGTACGGTAAAATTTTAGGACTGATGCATGCATGTCTACTTCATCTCTCATAGAACCGTGTCGACATTGTATTGATTGAAACACCCTTTTCGGTTGGGGTTTTCGAACCGGGTTTTGAGAACATTCCCTAGTTCGGTTTTCAAGGGTTTCCAAGAGTTTTCAAGGGTTTTTGGGTTTTCAAGGATTTTCAAAACCGGTTCTAAAAACCCAACAAAACAAGGTGTATGTATTCCCAATCTTGGAAGAATAAATACATAAAAAAAATAAAAAAGAAGGTGCATGGGTGGTGTAATTTGTACGAAGTAACTGATTTTAATCAGTACAAACTACGTTTCTTCGTTCTAAAAAAAAGGGAGGCGCATGGATGTTGATTTTTAGAAGTCAAAAAATTGTTGTGTACGCACATTCCGCGTACGCAACATGCACGAATGGTGCATCTTGACCGTCCGTCCGTGTTTTCGACGGTCCGGATTTTAAGAGTCTTTTTAAAATCCGGACCGTCGAATCTTGAAATGGACGGTCCAGATGAGTTTGTATGCGTACGTACATGTGCGCGTACGTACGCGTAGCCGGATTGTTTAGAAGTAGGGGCAGAGCTAGAGATATGGCAGTGGGATCAATATTTAGATACATATTTAATTCAAATTGAGAGGTCTTGACAAAATGTCACAAAAAGAGGTCAAATTCACAAACCAATTTAATGGAGAAATGTATAAGTTGACCCCTTTAAATGTCTCCCATTTGTACACAAAGGTCAAAGTGTACACCGGCTTTGTGGCTGAATTTTGCGATCCTAGATCAAAGTTGTCAACTTCATATCCTATATTCTCTCCCAGATGAATTTTGTTTTGTCACGTAAATTTATATTGATGAAATTCTTTCTAACAAAACATGGCAACCCATTGACTCTTTTTTTCCAAGAGCACGAAAATAAAAAAATAAAATAAAATTTGTTGTATGGCGAAAATACAACAAAACATATGCCCTGTGCAGTTACCGCAAAAAGATCACATACATCTACAAAAATCACGAAGGACATTGAAAATGTCAAGGATAAGAAAACAAATAGGTACTTCGTGTTATGAGTTAATAAAAAAAATTTGTTGATAAAAACAAAATAAAAAATAAAAAAATAAAAAAAAACAGATAGGTATGCCCGCAACTCAACGACTTAATCCACAAAATGATATCTTAATTATTTGCAAATAAAATCTTTTAGTTAATTAAAAAGTATGTAAATTAATGCAGCTAGCCTTAATTAGCTGCCCCCTGATGCACATGCAACAAGGTTATGTTAACGTCATGATGGTGTTGACATGGTAACCACTCTAACCGCTACATCGTTACCAGTGTCCCTATGGATTATGGGGGGAGAATCATTTATTTCCCAGATAAAATGAAACCAATGAATAGAAAATTCAAGATGCCTGCCAAAACTTCCATCATTCCATGTTTTTATCTTGAAGCAACGTTATTTTTTTGATAACCGGATATTTGGGTCAAGTTACGAGCACCTCGATTATTTTTGGGATCGTGAAGGTTATTGTAAGCATCATTGTTTGTCAATAATTTTGGGTGGGTTTCTTTAATTTTTTTGGTTTGTTATTCTTTTACTTTTTGAATTTTTTCGTATAGCTTTTCGTCGTAATTTTGGGATTAATTATTCGCCTCGACGAGTGAAATAAAAAAATTATGAAAACGTGGATCGAAATTGAAAAAGTTCATATAAGACGACATCATAAACAAAAAAAAATACCAGCTATTTGGAATTTTTTTTTTCTTCAGTGAACTCTTTTGTTTAGGTTTTGGTAGTAATTTTTTTTAATTTTTTAAATTCCTCTTGTCGTGACGAACGGTTCATCCAAATAATAAAATATGAGTATATATATAACAAATATTTAGGAAAACGAAAAAAAAAATACCAAAAACAAAATATCAAAAACTTAGGAAAACTCACACCAGCCTAATATGTAGTGGTTAAGGTGTAAATAATGCCTAACATATATATAACCTCCCAATATTGTCTCGGTGGAACCAGCTCCTCTCAAGTTTCTCTCTTTTCAGTCTCTCGGCTCTCCAGTTAGCATTTTCGTGGATCCCAAAGATTGAAACTGTTCATGTTGTATATTTCGTCGTGAACTTCAACCACGCCAAAAATCATGTTGATCGGATACGGATTGGTACTTGATCGGCACACATTGATAGTGGAAAAAATAAACACAAATGGATACGAATCTACTGTGAACAATATATATTTTTCAATATAAATGTGTACTGATCAAGCATCAATTGATATGTGATTAACATTTTTTGGCGTGGCTGAAGTTCTCGACGAGAGTTACAAGATGAATGGTTCCGAATTTCTGGTTATTATTCTTGTAAATTTTTGATATTCTTTTTCCCTACTTTTAACTCGTATAAAAAGATTATTCACCGGCCACCTGGCTATCTACTACAGTGTGTCGATTGAGATTTTTCTTTGTAAAATGCGGCTAACGCGTCATACAAAAGATAGGTCAACTGACTCAACTTCCATGCGTCGATTGTTGCTTTTATTAAGTTGGGGAGCCTGTTGAATTCGTGCTCCGCGGTATTGTGTTTTTTTTCTTTTAACTGCAAAAAGGGTGGGAAGGGGCGCCCAGCGTAGCAATTTCCTATGGACATGACTATTGGGGTTTCCAATCCGTTGTACAATGTCCGATTGAGCAATAGCTACTGTCCGAATATGACAGACCATCACCACAGCACCACCGAAACGACTAATTGGCCAAATTAAGATCTTCACTACAAATTCACACAAGTCCCAGCAATGACTTCGCACATGCCTTTCATTTCACTACACATGCATGATGCATTTGAGTATTAGCATTCACAAACTCATGACATGTTTGAAGCTGGGATTGTATCCCGCATCGATGATGAGGTTTCACATGTTTTCTAAGATTTATAACTAGTCCCACGTTAATTTGTCACAGCAGAAAGGCTAGATTTTTCCAATTTTCATTGGGACCCACATGTCTTATTTATTTCATGCATCCATTGTTTCCCACCATTAGTCCTAATTTATCTATTCTTCCAAAAAAATAATCTGGCGATCAAACAAACGTGCATTGAGGGTCTGTTTATTTGACTGGATATGAATGTCGAACTAAAATATTTCTAACTCTATTAACCATACCTCTAATTTATTATCTCATAAAAGTTGAATGTATATAATATCATGAGGGTACGGTATTACCGTATTACTAATCCAATCACTATAAATGCAGTGGAATCATATAATATCCAATGCAATCATATTTTCCCTTCGTCCGAAAAAGTTAGTCAACTATGAGAAGATGCAATTTTTGGATAAAAATTAAAGTACTTCAATTCGCATATTTTCAAATTTTTTTTGTCCCAAATTAAATGACTAAATTAGATATTTAATTTAGTGTGAAGAAATAAAAAAAAAATTATATACGAAAGTACAATATTTTTTATCCAAAAATTGTACATTTTTTTTTCACAATATACCAACTTTTGAAATGGAGGAAGTACGATCTTTATTAGTATTAATTCAGTCAAACAAACAGCGGCCATTTAAGTTTGCACTCCACTCCACATGAATGTTGAAGCTTGTCGAGCATCCAATAATATTTCCATATGTCAACTTTGTTTCTCAATCTCTCTCCCTAGCGTTTGCCGCGTCACGTACGGAGTACGGAGATATTGGCGGTTGGAATACTCTGCACCAAAACAAATGTCATGGAATACTTTCCCATGACCTTTTTTTTTTTTTTTTTTTTCAAGTTGAAAATAAACACGGTATTATGACTTTTTCAACAAATAAAAACCAAACGTTTGCAATCCTTTATGACTTTGACCAAGTGTAGCAGTGCTCGGCCGAGTTTTCCGTTTGCTTAAATGAGGTTGAGTTGATAAAATAAGGTGGGGAGGTGATTTTATCTCCAATGAATCTAGACATTTTAACATTAACTTCAAAGCGTTAGGACCTAATAGGTGCTATTAACTCTTTCGGTTTTTTGGGGTCAGTTTTTCCGAAATTTTGCTTTAACTTTAGTTAGACTTTCAGTTAGTGGGACGTGGAATTAGGCCCATAGATTTAATCGAGGTGCTCGTAAACTGGTACGAACACTTGAGTTGTTTAAAAAATTAGAGTCCAGCATTAGGTACTTCAATGGTGAATCTGAAATGATTATATGGTATTCTTAAGTTATATGCCGTGGATAATTGTCTGTTGACTTCAAATGGAGTACAAAATATTGATTTCAAAGTTTAGTGAGATCTTCGGGCCATCTGATTCCTCAATAGGAAACTACTTTCAATAAACCCAATGAGTGTTTTTGAAAACGCGTAATTACGGAATTTTAATACTAATTTAATTAGTTGCGATCTCGTGTTTTGCCTTTTTGGCTTTCTTGTTCAACAATCACCAACACTTAGGATTAGATATAACTCTTTCACATGCAGCAACTGTTGTGGATATTAATCATGAGATTCGCTACGGGCATGTAACTTAGCGGTTATCTCCTGGTTCTCCCCACAAGCGAGATCAGGGTTCTAGTCTCGGCTGAGGCGTTGGGGTTTAGGGTTATGGATAACACAACATTTGACACAAAAAAATTTTGTGAGCCCCACACGAATGATCGGAACCGTTCAATTTGTTTAAAACATGTTTTCAGGGATTCCCGTAAAAAATCAACTCATTTGGATATCAGTAAGTTCTTGATCGGTTCATTTAGTCGATTCCTGTCAGATTTTCAGGATAAAACTAAATGAACCGATCAAGCCTTTATCGACATCCAAATGAGTTGATCTTTTACGGGAACTCTTACAAACATGTTTTAAACAAATTGAATGGCTCCGATTGTTAGCGTGGGGCTCCGATTTTCGTTGTGTTATTTGTTGTGTCCATTGAACCGCCCCCAAATATATATATATATATATATATTCATTCGTTATTCCTAATACATTAATTTTGTTGGGAGAGTCAACTCTTCAATGGCTAGAATGTTGGCCAACATTTGATCATTTACTAGCTAAATTGAACCTATATATACGCTAACCCATAATTTATCATTTGCTAAATTATAGTACTACGTTCTTACCTGATTTATTCTTCAAATCCACAACCAAAGTCACTAAACCAATTTTTAATTCTTATGAGGGACAAGGACATTAATTGTAGAAGGGGAAATTGATTAAGAAAGACCATTATTTATATTTGGTTTGGTTGGTAGTTTGTATGGGTTGATCAAATTGGATACATGCTGAAAAAGGTGACAATTTCTTGTTTGTCCTTCAAAATTCCTTTCAATGCCCACGTCTCTGCAGGGTGTGGAGAGTAATTGGATAATTATGGACCAGCGAAAATAGTCGGGTAGCAGAGAGACTGTATATTTAGTACCCGTGAATCTAGCTAATTCTTGTGTTTGTGCCCGCCCATCAAGGGGTGTAAATTAAGAAGTCGCAAATTAAATTAAGCTTGTGTGAACTGAACATGATCGATGGTCTTGGTTGCCTAGCTAACGTGGTATATTTGAAACTTTTCAGAGCCATCATGGGAATCATATATATGATCAAATGGCCAGGAGGAGTAGTTATAATTAAAGGCCCACAATCTTCATTATTGACTCCTTCCACATTGCTTTACCAGTTGCCATATATGTTTATATAGCTAGTAATCCCACTTTCTTATTTATAACTAGTTGTACATGAGGTGGTCTGTTTATGCTTATTTTGACTATTTTTTGTAATTTTAAAGTTCACAAACAGAAAAGTTTTAAATAGCCGCAAGAATTATCTGTTAGCGGTGGGAGTCGAATGTGCAAACTCAAGAATACAGGTCCCTCATTAATTGACTGTCATTCTCCCGCTCGACTAATTCTTTGGATTGATATAACATGTCACATATGTCGTATATGGACTTTTATTGGTCATGTGAACCTGGTTAGAAACCCACACAATATTTGATATGGAACCTGATAACAGGATGCAGAGCCGCCCTGAGCTAAAGCGAGCGTTGCGGCCGATTTAGGCCCCCAAAAAAATTGCGAATTTCAAGGCCCCCAATATTTTAGTACCCCTAGGTATATTTTGTAATAAAACAAATATGTACATCATTTTAGGGTTATTTATTATTAATGAATAATAGTATTTATTTTTGAAAGTGTAATTTACTTACTTACATTTTACTCATTAAGATTTTTAAAAGGGCCTCCTTTTGGTTTTCGCTTTAAGCCTCCAAAAAATCAGGGCCGGCTCTGACAGGATGGAAAAAAAGGATTAATTTGATTGATTTAAGCGAAACTTGCCACCTAAATAAGTCTTCTGTGTTTTATGGCCTCGGTATGAAGTGAAAGTGCAAAATGGTTTGGTTGCTCCCAGATGCATACAAATTTGCCTGAACACCTTATTATTAAAAGAAATTAATAATAATTGGTATGGGTTCTGATTTACGATGCTGCCACGCAATAAAACTTAATTGATGAGAACAGATGTATGCGCACGCACGCGTAATCCATTTAAACACTCACATATTTAATAGTAATAACACTCTCTTTCTTGTACTCTTAATGGTAATTGACACAACCCTGTAAATTTACATCATAGGAAGACAAAAAAAGATAATGTGGTTATAAAAAAAAGAAAGTGAAAATCACTACTCCGATATGTACATAGACCAGCTGGACTTCTGTTGAACAGGACCAAAAGGAAAGGGACCTGCCGGACAGGGCTCTCCTTGTTTTAATGGAATTATGGACCACATGATATCCACTTGTATCTTTGATAATTGACGGCATGCGAAGGTGGAGTTAATTTCCTTTTCGTTTTTAAATTAAGGTATGCGGGTTAGTTTACACGTACGTAAATTTGGCTAATTTTTAGATGAATAATTTCTTTATTTATTAGCGGAAGTTCCATTTAAATTTAGAGCAAAATCTCGTATGAACCGCCCCTATAAAAAAACATAGCACTCAAGAAATTTGAACTTATACTTAAAAGGGAACAAATTTTTCAATTTGAAACCTTCATCACCGGGCCAAACCCTTTAGTTTGCAAAGAAGAAGTTAATTATTAAAAAAAATCTAAGGAAAAATAGGACATGGTCTAAATACATGTTTTATTATATTTATTTTTAATAAAGAAACTTGCATGTTGGGCATTAAAGCATTATTACTCATCTATGGTCGTTATGGTCGTAAACGACAAGGACAAATTCTTAGTACTTAGGATTCTACAAATTTCATTGACTTTATCAGCAGAAATTGTATGAAAAAACACTACAAAATGCATCCAATCTTGACTTCTGTGAATACTGCTAATAGAAAAACTTTCAACTGTCTTAACCTTTTTAATAGGTTTATGTTTTGTTGTCACCATAACATGTTTTGTTGCCACCATAAGAAAAATACAGTAACTTTTAGGAAATATTTGACTTTTTGAATTCGTCTTGACAAGAAAAACAAAAAAATACAAAAATATAGACTGAACTTCCAAAAAAAAAAAAAAAACTAATTACCCAAAAAAAAACTTCCAAAAAACTTAAATAAAGATAAAGTGCGTTAAAAATTCTATCCGATTGGCCCTTTATAATAAACTTATTTTCTAGATTGTCGGTATAACTCACAAAATCTTGGTAATATTCTCTATCAAATGAAAAGGAGAAAATTTTGGGTGCAAATAGGGTATGGGTGACGTGGTGCCCCTTCGATGCATCCGAGCCGTCCAAAAATGCATCGGACGGCTCGGATTAAAACACACTTTTTCTTTTCTTTATTAATTTTTTTAAAATCCAAACGGAACTTTCAATCTGGACCGTCCATTACATTGTTGGACGGCCCGGATGTGAACCCAATCCTTCTTTTAGCAATGCCTTACCACATTGGATAATGAATGAAATGCAATGAACAACAATCATATTCTGACCCTCACTCCAAACCGCAGCTCCGGAAGCTCAAGGGCAGCGCCCAGCTGAACCGCTGGTCCAAGGCCCGCACGGTGCATTCCGGCCGGAAATTGGACTCGTGGTACCCTCCCCGTACCCAAAATTTTCTCAATGAAAAGAGAGTCTGCATTAAATCATCTGCCTAGCGGGCACCACCAGAGTTTTACTTTTTTAAAATTGTTCTAGTCATAATGCATATATATACAATTCCTAAAAGCTTCATCCAAAGTTAATCAAAGATTTTAAAGATAATAAATAATCCATCCAAATGCATTGAATAAGCCAAGCCAAATCTAACCTAACTTTACCAATAATACTTACTTTCTATGGTGAGATGCTTGACCCTTTCTCTGTCTACTACAGAGGTGTGGGCCCTGTGGGGTATAGATTACAGAATTGATGTTTGTTTTTAGCAAAAGAAAATGGAAGATATATCATTGTCACTATAACGCAATAATGATAATTTTAATTTAAAGGAAAAAAAAAGAGGGAACCTAACCGTTTTAATGTGGGGAATTGCTGTCAATTAATATTAGTCTTCTTCCCATTCAAGTAAAGTTAGTTGAAGTTGGCCAATGCCCTCTTGAGTGAGAAAGTGGCCAACCCCCCAACCCCCTTCTTCTCTCTCTACTCTCTCTCCTCTTTCCTAGCCCTTTCATCATCCGTGATCAACCCACCAGAGATTTTATGAAACCCACAAAAGTATGAAAGATTCAAAGTTCTAAAAGGAGAGGAGGTGGAAAAGTAAAGGGTTTGAACCCAAATTCTGAAAGCTAGCTTCTTGCAATTGAAGGGAAGAATCATTTTTGTGAGGGAGTTTAGAGAGAGAAAGACAGAGTTCTAGAGAGAGAGACAGACAGACAGACAGAGAGCCTTGTTTTCTCTCTGTTGTACACTTCCAGTCCTTTTGCTTGGTGCAGCTTTCTGAAAGGGGTTTCGGAAGGTTGGAGAAAACTTCTTGAGGTAAACGAAATTCTTGCATACTGAATTTGTGGGAAATTTTGTAATTTTATGCAGGATTTATGAAATTGGGTGCAATCTTAAAAAGGTCGGATTTTTTTGAAATGGGGTTTGAAGTTGCATGTAATTTCGTCTGGGTATTTGTTAATTGGGTTGTTTGCTTGGCCCTAAATCATGGGAGGTTTGCTTTTCTGATGTTGGAAGTGAAATTCTATATTCTTTCTTTGTCGGTTTATTTGTTTGAACTGTCAATTGCGCATAATTCAATTTTTTTAGTGTATTTGCTAATTAGGTTGTTTATAAAATTGGCCTAAAATCATGAAGATGTTTGTTTTGTTTTCTGATGTAGGGAGTGAAATTCTGTGTTTTTTATTTGTGGGTAAATTGTACTGTCAATTGCACATGACTCAAATTGTTCAGTGTTTTTGCTAATTAGGTTGTTTATGAAATTGGCCCTAAATCATGAAAATGCTTCCCTTTTCTGATGTTGGGTGTGAAATTCTATTCTTTTTCCCTCTGTGGGTGGTGGAATTTTTCAGGGGTTGATTCTTCCATCAAATATCTTTTTTTTTTCCTTTGGCCTTATCTTGCCTTATGGTGGAGATGTTCTTGAGTTGGAGAATTGTTGGTTTGTGTTGTGTGTGTAAACTATTACAGATATACATATCACAGGAAAAAAATTACAAATATTTTAAGGTTCTTTACAATTTTCTTTAATTTCTTCCCCTGGTCTAGATTTGGAACTTGTTGAAGGGCATTCAATTTGTGGTCCCTTGAACATAGGAACTGCTGCAGGCTTGGGCTTGAATTTGTCCTTTTCTCCATTCATTATGTGCATGTATGTAAATGTTTATAAGTATATGTAGATATATGTCTATATTTATGTGATTGTGTGTCCGCGTGCGAGCGTGTGTTTGTGTTTTTATTTGTAGGTGGGATTTCACAAGTATTTTAAAGGACATCTTAACCTCAAAATGGAGTTTATTTTGATCCCTGTTTAAGAAACCTTTAAGTAGTTTTCCTTCCTTACTCTGACTCTAGTGATCAGTTTTGAGTCGTACCATCGGAAAGTGTAGGTTACTTGCGACGAATTTGAATCCCGTCTGAAATGTCTCTGGCTTTCTTCTTTACTCCATCTATGTGAGGCCTTTTCTGCTGTTTCCTTTGTCATTCTTTGTCGTGAAAAACGCTTGATAGAGATGAATTTTTATTTCTGTGGATCAGCTAACGAAGTTGCAAGTTTGTGGCTGCAGACTCTTCCTTTTCCCTTGGGGAAAAAAATCGCTGAGTCCAAATTTATTTCAATGAGAATTTCTTATTGGATATAATGTCGTGTTAATTACTCTAATTTTTATGATTATCTATCTTGTATAATATCCTGTGTAAATATGGCCAAGAAGATCATGTGCCAAAATTACATAGCTTGAGTTGGGGAAAAAGGGAGGTAAAAGTTTTGAGGGATGCGTAGAAATTATGGATGATGAACTGATTAAGCTGTTTTCCATTTTATGTTGAGGGTGTTCGAGCTTTGGGTGCAAACACTAGCATTTTTGGAATGCTGATTTCTAAATAGGTTCAATGGGATGCCATAGATACTGAATAACTTGATATCTTGATTTTGGATCGCCTGAAATACTAATTAGTTTTTCCTTTTTCAGGGAAGAATAGTGATGCTAGAAAAATGGGAAAGAAGGGGAGTTGGTTTTCCGCAATCAAGAGGGCTTTCACACCCAGTTCCAAAGAAAAGCCAGTGAATGTAAGTCGAATCTTACTTTGTGGGTGTTTGCATTCATTGTCGAGCAATAACAATGTCTAACTTCTGAGTACGAAAGAGAAGAAATCTGATTAGAATCCCCAAAATGACTGTTGAATGGTTCCCGTCTTGCTTAATTTGCCATGTAAATGGGAAGTTTTAAATTTACAGTATTCATTACCTCCCTCGAAAGCCAAAACATACCAACACATATGTAGAATTGGTCAAGGCTTTTCGCTTAGAAAATGGTGGTCCAAATTATGTGAAGTTGATACTTTTCCTGCCAAAAACATTTTTGTATTCATCGTACCAAAAGTTAAGGAAGTGGTGAATCTTACCTAAAGTTGCTTTTGTTCAAATTGGTTGTTTGAATAACTCGAGTTGTATTTGAACTGAGAGCTGTTTAGAATTTTGGAAGTAGCTTAGCGAAACGAATTTCATGGTAGATTTTGCATCCAAAAGCATTACCCAAATGTTTTAATCTGATGTCATGGCTTCCCTTGATAAAGAAGTATGGTTGTAGGGATCGGAGCAGAAAAGCACCAAGGAAAAGAAGAAGGGGAAACTGAGGCATGCAGAGACGAAATCATTCATCCCCCTATTCAGGGGGCCAAGCAGTATTGAGAAAATACTTGGGGAAGTCGACCAACAGAATTTACTTGTTAGACCCCCCACGCCTGCTGAGCAACCAAACACACCAACTTTGGTGGTTCCCTGGGCTGCTTCTCCTAGGGTTGCTTCTCCAAGAGCTGCTTCTGCAAGAGTTACTTCTCCCCAAACCACTTCTCCCAGAGCCACCTCCGCACGAGTTACTTCTCCTCGATCTTCTTCTCCACAGGTTGCATCTCCAAAAGCAGCTTCTCCACAAGTTGCATCTTCGAAAGCTGCTTCTCCACGAGTTGCATCTCCAAAAGCTGCTTCTTCAACAGCTGTGCATAATCAGCTTAAGAGATACAGGCCAGAACCAACTCTATGGTACCAACATCTTTCAGCCGTCAAGATCCAATCGGCCTATAGAGGTTACATGGTATGATTCTTATATTTTTCATTTCTTTTAGTTAGTTTAGCATCATCACTACGTCAGAGGTAGGGTATGGAATTTTTATCTTTCTAAATTACATTGGATTAAAAATAGTAGGTAATGGTATGTACAAAAGAAACTCCTAATAAACCGCTCAACTCAATTCAATTTATGAAGCCTTATAGTTGCTACTCCCGTTTTTTGTTTCAGTTCCCAAGGTAAAACTACACGGTTCTTGTATTTCCGCCCAACTCAATACAAAATTACAACGGTTCTTGTATTTCCCAAAGATCCTGTGAGTCCAGTTATATGACCTAAGTATCGGGACTAGAGATTCCTGATTAAGATTGAATTCCAAGATTGAACAACCATATACACAAACAGCTCTAGGAAGATGGCTGAATCACTACCAGTTGAACTTGAGACTGTTTAACACTTTGTTTAGATTTTGAATTTGTCAAGGAATTTTTTCAGTCAAAAGAAAAAGAATACAAAACACATCCAAATTCTTTCCTATTTTTTCTCTCAACAATTTTTTTCACATATCCAAGATCCAAAGACAACCTAGGTTGAGTTGTTACTCTTCGACCATCTCGGATCCAGTGTGTCTGTTTGTTGGTGTGGCCACACTCTTGTTGAACTTGACCTAATGTTGTATAATTTGACAATGCCCTGGCCTGGTGTAGGGTTCGGTCTAGGATCAATCATTCATACAATCGACAAGGTCAGAATTTATTTATTATGCCAACTATTCGCTGGGTATGTTTTCGCCTATTAGAAATTTGGAGCCATCTCAGTATGGCACAAGATTATTTTTGTAATCCCTAGTTTCTAATTGTGGAATAATGTTGGGTTGGTCAGGGGTTTGTGGTTCATAAATATGGCTCTATCCCAATTGACAATGTGAGCTTTTATTGTGCAGGCTAGGAAGAGCTTTAGAGCTTTGAGGGGTCTTGTGAGGCTTCAAGGGGTGGTGAGAGGCCAGAATGTTAAGCGACAGACTATGAATGCAATGAAAATGATGCAACTCTTAGTTCGGGTTCAAACTCAAATTCAGTCGCGGAGGATCCAGATGTTAGAAAACCAGGCACTCCAACGCCAGCCTTGCAAGAATGACAAGGACTTGGAGAGTAACTTCGGCAAGTGGACCGTGAGCCAGGTACTATGTTTTTTAGTGATTCATTTAAAATTAGACCCTTAAGGATTACCCTTTGCCCACATTATTGGCACACCTTACGAGCGGTTTTGATCGGCATATTGAACACAATTTCAAAGTTGGAAGACTAACAGCAGTTATAATGGAATGGGGTTTGGTTGGGCCAATATGGTGTATGGTTCATAACTGAGGTGCATTTAACTGCATTAATGGACTTGTCTTGGCATAGTCATGCATGGATCCTTGTCTTATTCATCGGTGTTGCTTTCCTTTGACCTACATAAGACATGTATTCAGAACCTCTCAAACATAGCATATTGATGTGATTGTGGTGGTATCTTATATTATTGTTTTCATGGTATCGGATAGTCTTACAGTAACATACAAACCAATCAAGGAGATATATTGTTATGTGGAAACGTTTGTCTTCTGTTTGAACTTACTTATAGTTACCACTTAAGCCAATTGCAAATCATTAATTAGCAACGTTGTTGTAGTCTGAGGCAGGTCAAAATGAAAACTGGGACGACAGTTTGCTGACAAAGGAGGAAAGAGAAGCGAGGATGCAGAAAAAGGTGGAGGCAATGTTCAAGAGAGAAAGAGCAATGGCCTATGCTTATTCCCACAAGGTACCGTACCATCTCGTTGTAGCCTACTTTACTTGTAGGCATGTTGTGAAATGGACTAAATCAGTTACTTGATCCGTGGGCCAATCTTAGAAACAGGTCATATTTTAACTAACTGAATCCACAGGATCCGGTTAGCATATTGCGCTCAAGTGCAAATGCACAAAGTTCGCAAAAATTTGGCCCAATTCCATGTTTTAAGATTGTCAATTTCGCAAATTCAACCAAATTGTATTTCAGTCATCCATACACATCAATGTGCAATAATTTTTATTTTGGGAACAGTTGCTTTTTCTATCAGGAAAATGTCCAAAGGGATCAAGGGAATGTCCTTGAAATCCGAAACAAATACAACCAAACACTAAACTTACACTAGTAGCAGAAAAGAAAACTGAAGGAGCAGAAACTAACTCCCTCAGATCGAAAGTAAGACAAACTAGCTTTGCTTGAAGACATACTCAATCCCTTGGACTGAAACTAAGACAAAATATACTTGCTTGAAGACATACTCAAGGATGCCCCACTCCAAGCTCAAACTGTGATCTGCAGTGAGGGGGATATTTCTCCAAGCACAAGCACACTAAATATTGTCTCCTCCACAATACAGAATCCACACCAATTTCTGAAAAATCCTCCCATTTGCAGTGTGCAATCTTTGATTTAATGGTATGCGGCATGACACATTCTCCTTGTCTTTGGTAGATATAATGAATATGTGCTTTTCCCACGTGGACTAAGCACAGACGTCAAAGGTTGCTACAGAAATGGAACAATTTGGGGTGTTTATATGCAACACTAAATAGCCTGTAAATCTATATGTTCTGCAATGTGGGAGTTCACAGAGAAGCCTGTTCCTTCTATACTATAACAGATGCCGTATAGCATTTTTCTTGCACGCCTATCGTTTTCGGGCATAGTACAGATTCAAACTCCAATTCTTCCTTTTATTAAAAAGCCATTTTAATTATGAATTATCTTGAGATCAGGCTTTTTTATGTTACACCTTTTTGCTCCCTTGTTATTTTCTTTTTGCCTCTGATTTTCATGTATGAATCTCTTTACTCTCAGCTATGGAGAACCAATCCTAATTCAGCTCAAACATCAGTAATGGACACCCAAGTTGGTGGATTTCCCTGGTGGTGGAACTGGGTGGAACGCGAACTCCCGCCCTCAAATCCTCCCGAAAGCCAAACTGCAAAGAGTTTTCATCCGACGCCTCCAAAACCAAGCCCACGGCCCGCATTTGGAAACTACAGGCAACAGAATATCAGATACGATAATGTTGAATTGAGTACACCGAGGTCGACAAGATCGGCAGCACCTATGAGAAGCAGTCCGGGGTTGATGAAGTACTCATATCAGGTATATAAAAGCAAATATTTGAACACATGACTTGTCTTACATCTCACCGCGATTCAATGCTGATACACTGACACATTCATTTAAGGAAATGCAGGACACGACTAATGAAAAAGACAATTACTGGAATAGAGTAAATATCTTCAAATATTTTTGTATCAAATACCGATAGAAACTGCTATCTTTTGTTGTGGTTCATGTGGACAAAAAAATGCAGCATTTTCTTGTTAATCTTTAACAGTATCGTTTTTACCTCAGCTAAGACTTAATAAAATTTCATTTCAAGTGTGTCTCACTTGCACCTGCACCCCTTGTGTCCCAGGCGTTTAACGTGTCCCCCGTGTCTGATACGTGTCCATGCTTCACTGATTTACTATCTCATTGACGGATCGACTATATCCAAATACGTATCAATAAAATCTTCGTAACTTTTTTTTTTTTGGGTTTTTCCGATATAAAAACTTATCCACGAATCTTAATACTGATCGGTAGTGTTCATATTTGTAGAAGCCAAGAACTACTGCTGCCAATTCTGCTTTCGATGTGCCACTGAAAGACGACGATAGCCTCATGAGCTGCCCCCCGTTTTCTGTTCCAAATTACATGACACCTACTGTTTCAGCCAAGGCTAAAGCAAGGCCTACTAGCAACCCTAGGGAGAGGTTCCCGGGGACTCCTACTGGCGATCCCAAGAGACGGTTCTCTTTCCCTATGACGCCTGACAGTGGTTCTTTCAAATGGAACAAAGGGTCCGGTACTAAGGATTCAACTTCGAAAAGGGTGTTGGAAAGTCAGCAGTCTTTGCAATCTGTTGGGGATTTGAGTATTGATTCTACTCTTTCTATGCCTGCTGCTGTTGGGAGGAAACCGTTTAACCGATTTGTGTGATTGTATTTTGGGTGTTTTTTTTTCCCGATCACGGTTAACAGCTTTTTTTAGTTATTGGGCTTTAGTTCTCCTGATTGTATTGTTTTTTTTTTTTTTCCAATACTAGTGTGTTTGAATTACAAATGCTGATCTTGTAAAATGCTAATAAAGAAACAGTAGGATCTATTGGCTTGAATGAAAGAGGATTTGGGTTTTGAGAACTGTGGTATGAGCATATCTTACTGTTGGATTAGTAATATTTTTTTTCCCTTTATTTTTCTTCCACTAGCATTTCTCACTTTCACATGCAAGTATCATACATTTACATTGCTCCAAATAAATTTAGAAAGCTCTTCAAAAAAATAAATTTAGAAAGATGCTTTGGACGTCTGGACCTAGGTTCAGACACAGGTGTGTTGGAATTGTGTTGGAATTGTCTGATACGTGTGAGTCCTTTGGAACTGTCCGATACGTGTGAGTCCTAACTCCTACGCGTATCTTATGAAACGGCACTGTCCGGTTCTGCACATGTAACACTATTCATATACACCAAGGACCGGCAACGGAGCTAGCTGACCCCATGGTAGAGAAATGAACTACTATTACTGTTGCTCATATTTTCCTTGGTAAAAAATTAATCTCAAATAAAAAGCAAATTACCCGACAGTGGCAGTAGGGGCGAATTATTGCCGTTCAATGGTACAGTTTTTGGAAATTGCTCCCAACATGAAACAGAAAATTTTATTTCCATATACATGGTACCCATTTTCGTGTTGGCCGAAATACCCTCTTTTGGACTAGGATTGCTAATATTGCATCTTGGGATGTAAAAGTTTGTACCGTTCCTCCTCACTAGCAACTTACATAAATAAATTTGCACCATGACTGAACAAACAGAGTTGGTCAAAAAACAAGTTTCTGGACTGAGATTGCTAATATTGCATCTCGGCATGTAAATTTTTTGCACCCTTCCTCCTCACTATTGCAACTTACATAAATAAATTTGCACCATGTCTGAACGAACAGAGTTGGTCAAAAAAATAAATTTCTAGACTGAGATTGCTAATATTTCACCTCAGCATGTAAAATTTTGCACCCTTCCTTCTCACTATTGCAACTTACATAAAATAAAATTTGCACCATGACAAGTAACGAACCAAGTTGATCAAAAGACAAGTTTCTGCACTGAGATTGCTAATATTACACCTTGACATGTAAAATTTTGCACCCTTCCTCCCCACTATTGTAACTTATATAAATAAATTTGCACCATGACAAGTAACGATCCAAGTTGGTCAAAAAACAAGTTTCTGCACTGAGATTGCAAATATTGCACCTGGGCATGTCATAGTTTGCATCTTTTCTACTCATTATTGCAACATACATAAAAACAATTGCACCATGACTGAAAATGAATAGAGATGGTCAAAAAGACGAGTTTCTCCAATACTGAGATTGTCAATATTGCATCTGGGCATGTTATAGTTTGCATCCTTCCTACTCACTACTGCAACATACATAAAGAAAACATTGCACCATGACTGAAAACGAACAGAGATGGTCAAAAAGACAAGTTTCTGGAATGCTGAAAAATTGGGTCTTTACGATTCCCAAACCCATCTTCATGGAAGGGAGTTGCGTGCAATTTCAACAACTCCTCCATCACCCGTTTCTCTGGAACTATTAGTTTACAGATGGATGGGTTGGTAGCCTGATATTTTGTGGATACAAGCAATTCACTGGTTCTGTTCCTACCCACTTGGAAATCTATGGTTTTGGAACAACTTGGGCGCAATCAATTTGTGGGTATTATCCTCGAAGAAATCTCGAATTATTTGTATTTGATTGTGATTGATCTTTATGTAAATAATCTTTCTGGGTCTACTGTGTGTGTGTGTGTGTGTGTGTGTGTGTGTGTATTTTCTCACCTTGTTTGGAAAGGTTTTTGAGAACCGGTTCTCAAAACCCTTCAAAAAATAAAAGGCAGAAAACCCATTGGGAAACCAAACAAGGGAGGGTTTTCGAAACCCGGTTCCTAAAACCCAAACAAACAAGGCGTCTCTGTCTTGTACAACAATGGAGGACTTACAGATTAACCGATTGGGGAAGAAGATGGAAGTTGGGGTTTTGATTTATTTTTAGGAAGTTAGCGTTGATTTGAATAAAGGGGTGTTTTGGAAAGGAAAATTAAGTAGTGGGTATTTTCATCCTCCAGTAATTGTCATGTTATGTTATGGCAATTGTTCTTCCTCTTTCCATTAAGTGGTGATTTCCAAAAGATACACCAGCAGAACACAATTTTTTGCCCCTGGTGCCACTGTCTGGTAATTCTCCCAATAAAAAGAGCATTGACTCCAACAAAATGATACGCATCCAGTGATTTTCCAATTAACCAACCCGTGATGTAATTATAGAAAGCAAATGCACCGGATAATTTTCCCATTATATTAACAAACAAATAGTGTTAGAACATATATGAATGTTAAGTACACATCCAATAAACATAATAAAGGTTGCGTCTTAACATAATATTGAATGACTCCCTACTTACAGAGTTGAGTTTTTAAGTGGATCTGAGATCATCCAAGTTATATTGGGCCCAAGTGAGGTGATGGAGTCTCATTAATAAGATTACATTTCTACTCTTCAAACACAAATTTACTCTTTACTCCACATCCCACTCTCCACCTTCATCCACCATTCACTTTCGGCCGGCAACTACTTCCGGCCGGCAAACTTTTCCGGCTGATGACTTTTCCGGCAGCCTCCTGCGGATTTTTAAACCTTCCGGCCGGCAAATTTTTACTACGAATTTGTATTTTTTTTAAATTAAAACCCACTTTTTGTGTTTTTCCCCCAAAAAAATGATTACATCAAACAAAAAAAACAAAGAATCTATCCAAAAAATTCACTGCGAATTCGGTATAACCACTGCGAATTTCTTCATTCTTGGGGAAAATGCTGGATTCAACGCAAAAAATGCTACACAAACTAAATAATACACATCAGGAATACAAATGGACATAAACCCGCCCCGGTGAGTGAGAGTTTCATATTCGCACCAAATAAAACATTGCGAATTTTTTATAAATGAATTTTGTACACACAAATCACAGATTTACAGTTCACAAATCAACTTACAAGGTGTCTATCTCTTGAATCCATCTCTCCCAGATCATGATTGAAGGTTTGGCTTCTTGGAAATCCAAATTGAATGGCGATTGTTGAACCAAGGGCGGGACTAGGGACGTGGGAAACCCATTCAACATTCAACACCCACCAAGCTCAAAATACACTCCCTCCATCAAACCCCTTCACAAATTGATCTTGGATTATTGTTCTACGCGTGATTTGAAGCCCAGAACTTGCTCTTTTCGCACCTTGAAGCTTAAAAACGGGTTGGTGGAATTTGGGGATCTAGAAATTGTTTTCCTTTGGATTTTGAAGCTCAATCAAGAGGTAGGGAACTTATTTCTACTCCCTCTAGTTGTATCTAGTTGAATTTGTGCATAGCTCTTGTTATTGCCTACCAATTTCTAGTAATTTCTTGTTTCTACCATAAAAATGGGTTTTGATCTTGTTTAGTTCTTGATCTATGGATTTTGATGTTAAAAGATTCAATTGATACATGATTCATCCTACCTCTATGGTTAGTTGTTGCTTAGAACCTTGAATTTGAGCTCAAAACATCTAATTTGGCCTTTGGTTGAAGTTCCAAACCCAAAGGGGTATTTTTTTGAAAATCTGTGAGGACCTTTGAATCTGCCCCGTCCGCCCGGGCGGGAATGGGGGCGCCCGGGCGGGATTTCCAGCAAGCAAATATTTCTCCGGTTTGGCCCCGGTCCGTTTCTTGATGCTCGTTTGGTCCCCGATCGCCCATATCTTCGTGTATTCGACCTATAACATTGGGATAACCCTCAAATTGGCTTTAAGATCACTAAAAGGAGATTTTGATACGTAAAATGGTTGGACTCTTCGTCATACGAAATGGACACGCACCACTTTGAGTCGGTTGACGCTTTTGATGAAAATTGTGACGATTGGTGCTAAATCTAGAGTTTTGAAATGGTTAATGAATACAAATGAGAAATATGGATTTGGAAGGTGTGTGTGTGTGCATGCGACACGTTGCAATCGAGTATAAGGGACATAATTGGGTTGAGTTAAGTGAATTGGTTACATTGACTTGAGATTGATTAAGAAACGAGAACTTGTGTGACATGAAAGTTGGTGCACTAGGGCCACCACTCGGTAAGTCGCTAGGAAGGATTCCACGAGGCCCATAAGACTCGGACAAGGGTTCCACGAGGCCCATAAGACCCGGACAAGGGTTCCACGAGGCCCAAAAGCCTCGGAAGGGGTTTCTACATCCTCAAGCTTGGAATTGATGAACTAATGAGATTGATAATTAAAGGGCGTGAAAGTGGTTGAACGGGGACACTAAGTGATACGTGGATACTTGATTGGATACTCGGATACACATTTGAATACCCGATACGATCGGTAATGGTTATGAGTGAAACGATGGACACTTGAGTTATTTTTGGACACTTTGGTATTCTTTTGGATGTTGGGGTACTTTGGAAGCATTTTATTAATTGTCCTAGTCATTTGTGTCGTTTCGTGTTATCCCGTTTTCTGATGCACTTATCATCTTTATACACCTAGCGTTAGTAGATCGGTTTCCTACTGGGCTAGTGAGCTCACCTTATCATTTTCAGGTACGCGGCATGGAGTATGAGTTGATTCCTTGAAGTGTGGACGCATGGCATGGAGCTTTATGTTCATGAAATCATTTTCCTGTATTTTGTCTCATATTTATTTTGAAAGATGGTTTTGTAACTTCTACCTTGCAATCTTTTGATAAATTGGTCTATGTAATAACCTTTAACGTTGATACTTATGCATTTGGGGTATGGGTACCCTAGTTAGAGCTCGCTGACATTTGAGGAGAGATGTGTATTTTTGGTTTGACTTTGACTATTCTAGGAAATCGGTTGACTATTGACTAGTCCTTCTCCGATGGGACTACAACTGGGTTGGTTTTTTCATCTGTACACACATATATATGTGTATTCTTTTGGTAGTTTTTGTGTAAAAATGGACCTCATGCACTGGGTTTTGCTTCTGATTGACCTCAGCTGGGTTTTGTTTCTGATGGAACGCCAGGAGAGAGAGAGAGAGAGCGACTTTACCTCTTCTTATTTATTTATTTATTTATTTTTGGGGGAAGAGAACACAGGAGAGAGAGAGAAGAGAGTCAAAGCTGGGGCGCAATAAAGCAACACACAGGAGTAGATGTCGGCAGATGTATTAAAGCTGGGGCATATTAAAGCTTTACACTGGAGGGACGCGCATGCTAGGGTATTTTGGGTACAAAATTACATTGTATCCTTATTGGTGCTTTTTAGTATTAGGTTGTACCTAGCGGTGCATGAAAGAAATTGATAATACCTGTGAGCGCAGCGGAAACTTGAAATTGTACCTTCAACCATTGTTGTTCAAGTGATCGAACAAAGCAGAGAGATCTTCTAACCTATGACCCACGTAATGAACTCCATTGATGGAAACATGCTTGTTCTTATTCTTGGGTTAGGTCAGGGACCCTCTGAATGTGGTATTTATAGGAAACATATTCCTACCATCAAGGAAAAGATGTCTCCAAGTGGTGTCATTCTCAATGGGTGTGTCTCTTGATCATATGTCTATTCACAAAGGGATATGACTTTTGATATACCGGCCTTATTCCAATAAGTATACCCTTTCACATAGGATACACCATTTCACAAGGGATATGTCTTTTCATAATAAGACACCTTTTCACAATTAGACACCAAATAATTGGACAATTTATTTATCACTCATAACTTCAATTAATAAATAGAAAGTGATATGTTGGCCACATTATGTAATTTCTTACATTCTCCCACTTGGCCTACATGACACACTATATTGAGTGGTAATTAAATTATAAAGCCATTTTATCCGTGGGCTACCTTATGAAAATTCTTACAATGCATTGGTCAATTTTCTAGACCGGCCGGTAAATCCCTCTTGATTGGCCTTTGAGCACGTCGTGAAAGGTCAATGCATGGTACAAAACTCCCAGGGACGGAGCCCAACAGTGGGGGAGGTGGCACGTGCCACCAAAATTGCGTAGTATCATAATAAAAAAAATAGGAAACATTTGAACAAGTACTGCAGTTGCCTCTGTGGTAGAAGTCCGCACCTTCAATCCTCAACAATCAGGGTTCAAGTCGTTGCATGCAATTTTTTTTCTTTTCCCCACCTGAGCGCTCTCTCTCTCTCTCTCTCTCAAGGTTTGTTAATTTTCTATACTACTTAGAGAGGAGTGTGACACATTCGAACATTAATTTATTTCCAAAGTTTAGCACTTTCACTGCATATTTTTCACAGACTATAATGGTATGAATGTACAATGAAAATGAAATCACAAACATGTCAATTTACATGTGTGTGAATAATTTAGAGATTACTCATATTTTTACACATAGAGCAAAAGAGAGATTTTCTTTTGGCTCGGCATTCATAAAACTTGTCAATATTTTTTATAGTGAAGTGGTTCTACTAGCTAGTTATTTACGAGTATACCGAAAAAAAAAACTTAATACATTGTATGAAAAATGGAAAAATATGCAATTTAGAGCATTGTCGGTTGGAATCAAGAAAATTAATATCGTAATGTTACAATACCTAATTATATGACTTCCTAATTAATTTTTTCTTTATATTTTTCTGCATAACATGTAACTAGTTTTCTAGTGAGCGGTGCCAACCCCATGGCCGACTCCGCGCTCCGTCCCTGAAAACTCCCAACAATTAGGACGGATCCTCTACCAATTCATATTTATTTTGGACCCTGTCCTATAGCACTTCATAGCTCGTCTCTACTTTTATGTTTAAACTCAAAGGTGAGAATTAAGTGCTTAAATTTGAATGCCGGATTTTTTACGTTGAAAAGTTATTTGGTAAATATACATTTTTTCACTTCTCCAATTTAAAAGCAAGGCTGAAGGTGCTATTAGTTTGCAAAACTCTGCTAATTACTGGTTTCCTAAGGGAAAAAAAAGTCGCGGTCTAAGCAAAACAAAATTCAATTCAATTTCGTGAATTGGACTTTTGTCTCATAGATGGGTGGATGGAACATTATATCGTTCTGGTGTTTGATTCTTACGTATCATGTATGTGCTGAGGTGTGAAGTCTGACTTAGCATGCAGTAAATTAGCGGCAGAGACCGCGAGACTGAAGACCTCAATTTCCGTTCGGACGGTTTGATAAAGAACGAAGTTTGGAACATCATACTTTTTTCGTGAGAGAGCTGTTGTACTTGTAGGTAGAGAGTTTCCTCTATTGATCATAGTTGTCGCCCTCAATTTTAATAACCAGTATATATATAAAATTCATATAAGATAAGTCAAAAGTCATACAAACATCTGTTGAAAAGTTAATGTCAAATATACAAATCCCAAGTCAAAGTTCAATGTACCGCTAGCTAAGGGTACCCTTACCCACATGCACAAGTAACAAAGGTTTTAAGTTGTTATATAAATTCCGAATAGTCAAAAGATTGAAGAAGTTAAAGTTACATGATCATCTCCCAAAAATATGCTAAGTATGAAGTGGATAAAATAACTTCATAAACAAATAAGCTTTATGTCATGCATCCGCATTCCCAGCATCTAATTCATGGTCCTTGCCGAGTACTTGAAAATGATAGGGTGAGTTCACTAGCCCAGTAGAAAACAATTCTATTAACGCTAGATGTATATAGATGATAAGTGCACCGGAAATGAAATAACATGAATGGGATGAAAGAAGTATGACACAAATTAATGACTAGGACAAGTAATAAAATGCTTCCAAAGTACCCAAGTGTCCAAATGAAAACCAAAGTGTCCAAAAACAACCCAAGTGTCCATCATTTTAATTAAAACCCCAATCGTTTCGTGTGTCCAAAAGCGTATCCAAGTATTCAATTTCCACCAAAATACCGTATTTATCATAAAGTACTTTATTTTCCAACATTTCACAAAAAAACATAACCACTTGATTAAATAGGGAATATATCCCCCTCCCGGATTTCGTAGGCTCCGTGCACCCTCTCATAAAATCATTTTTCCCCAATCAATGTCTATCATTCATCAAAACATTTCCATGTACCACATTTCGTTCAAATCATCGCCATTTTCGCCAAAAGTGTCAAAGTAAATCAATATGGTGTGTGTCTGATACGTATAACAAAGTGTCCAATAAAGCCACGTGTCATAATCTTGGTTTAAAGATCTCAAAGTGAATTGAGGGTTATTTCAATGTCGAAAATCGATTACACGATAATATAGGCGATCGGGGACCAAACGGGTATCAAGGAGTGACCGGGAACAAAACAGAAAAAAAAAAATAAAAATTGGGCAACTACTGGATTTTCCACCCGGGTGGTTCGGACAAATTGTAAAGGTTCCAAAAGTTGCAGATTTTCACCTCAAGTCCAAATGTGATGGTTCAAGCACAAATTTGAGATATCAAACAACAAATAAACATGGAGGGAGTATAAATCAACTACCAATTGAGTGATTTAATAAGTAATTTCATAGATCAAGATCAAAACATGAAGAAAACCCATTTCAATGGTTGTACAGGAGTTTTACTTGAAATTGATAGTCAATAGCAAAAGATATGCACAAATTCAACTAGATACAAACTAGAGGGAGTAGATAAAAGTCTCCTACCTCAAGGATTGAACTTGAAAAGTGTAGGAAATGAAAAACCCTAGCTTTGAAGCTCTCCAACCGAAAAAATGCTAGCTCTAAGTGAAACCACGGAGACCCGTACTCCAAATCGCGCGTAGAAGATGAATCTTTGGTTGGATCTTGAGATTGGGGAGTGAGAGTGGTGGATTTTATGAAGAAAAGTTGAAGAAGTTTTGAGAGAAATATGGGGGGTGTTGGCCGGCCAAATGGAGAAAGAGAGAGATGTGGGTTTTGAAAAAAATCCTCCAACTTAGGTGTATATACACACACCCCTTACACTTACACCCCCTCATGTTTCTAATTCACATTAAAGACACCCAAATACATTTCATGACTACCATATTGGCCCATTTTAATCTATTTTCATTTTCTCACATTTCCCCAATGTTATTTTCGGAAAAATGCATAAAAATACGGATCCTTACGATAGTGAACTGGAGTGACTTTTGAGAAGTAGGCAGCTGCTGAATTTTCTCTCTCTCCCTTAATTTTCGTGATTTTTTTTGCTCTCTCCCTTAATTTTTGTGATTTTTTTTTTTTGTGATTCATAATATCCAAAATCCTAACTGTTAATGTATTGATGAAACCCCATATATCTTCCAAGCCATTGGGAAGAGATCAAAACAGGAAAAGCATACCTGTGAAGTGAATGGCACTAGTTTAGAACATGATTTCCGAGATAATTCATTTCGAGTTCATATAAACGGGGGCAAATTGACAAACACTATAGGCATGCGGCTATGAGTTGTACTAACAGTGGCTTGCATTGTGTTGTTAACAACTATACAAATGGGCACGCATCTGCACATGAACAATATATTGATTGCAATGTTTTCTTTTCTAGTGTCCCAATTTACAAAAAAGAAATACCCCTGTAGGAAGAATGGCTTGTGAAGTAGTTGATTCTCTTTTCGCTGTCAAACGGGCGGGGCTGACACAGACACGGTATGTTTAAGTGCGGCACGGCACGAGCACGGTTTTAAACGGGCATGGCAAGGCACAGTCTTGGACGGGCACAACACGAAAGTGGGTTGGCATGGCACGGCACAACAAAAACTTTTTTTTCTAACCCAAGTTAACCTTGGTTAAGATTTATTGTGTCAAGAATGTATTTTCTAATCATATTTGATGTATTTCGTAATAATCTTCGGAACAAATATGAAGCAAATTTCAGTAAAAGCAAACTATTTTAAAAATTGAGGTCGTTCATTTTATTGCACTTATCGATTAAATCATTCCCGTAAATTTTTTGCTCAATCGGGTTTAGAAAGCTCATCGGTCTAGACCCTACTTGTTTTTTTGAATGATATTTTTCTTGTGATTAAATGCCTATGGATATGTGATCCACTTAATTTTCCGTACGAGTGATGGACTCTATCACATGTAAAAGATAGACAGTTCAGATCACCCAAAAAAAATTTGTTGGAGCTCGGGTTGTCCAATATAGGACTTTAATGCCTCAGGATGCATTAAATGAGATCCGATTAGGAGGTCGCCGATATCCGATGATCTCTGATTTTAGCGACAATGATGATATCAGCGAGACGTGATACTCTAACTGTTCAGATCGACCATCGTAAAAATTGACTTGGTAATAACCTTTATAATCTATACATTGAATATAGTTGATAACAAACTAAATCTTGTGCTGTAGTTGAATGTACATCGGCCAATCGAGACCGTTGATTTTGTTGTGCCTATTAATTAAATCATTTTCATAAAAAATTGATTGAAAAAGGTCCTTGATCGGGACCCTATTAACTTCATTAAGTAAATGAGTTTTTTTATGTCCGATCAAGTGCGTAATGAGACCCTATTAACTTTGTTCTCGATGCGAATGATCTAATTCATATAATGTAAAAATAGTTGATTCCGATCACAAAAAAGTACCTCAGGTGGGGCTAGTTAGTAGTGTTTGTTATTATCAAAATCGGAAACCTTCGGGTCTAACAAAGGAAGATGATGGGAAGAAATCATTTTTGTCGGACTGCTTTTTCACCAACTCTCCTAAAACCAACCAATTGGTTTTAGATTGGTTTTAGGAGAGTTGGTGGAAAAGCAGTCCGAATTGGTTTTAGGAGAGTTGGTGGAAAAGCGGTCCGACAAGTGGTATCAGAGCCAAGAGGTCATGGGTTCGAGTCGCGGGAGCGTCACCGTGAGGGAGGGATTGTTGGGCCCGGAGAGCCCCCATGGATTTGGTTACACGATGCCACTCCCAGCGACCGCTCTAAAAACAGACTTGCGGGTGCGAGGTCGAATGCCATAAAAGACTTAATTGCAGCCCTTCCTACCACCAATTGGTTTTAGGAGAGTTTGTGGAAAAACGGTCCGACAACTTTTGCATTTTTCATCGTCCGCAATTCAGATTCCCAATATTAAATATGCATAATATTTTCAGCATCTAATGTTTGAAAGATATACCTTACTTCGGATTTTAAAACATGAATGATATGTTTTAAACCATTGGGTTTAAATTCCCGCCATATGTTCCATTTTTTTGAAACCGGAATTCGCTTATATATTCAAAAGTTAAAATATGAATTCAGATACTTACTTGAACTTATAAAATATGAAGACGGGCAAGTAGGATTTGTAAATTTAAATCAATTGTTTATATCCGAACAGTATTAAACAATTCATCTTTTAACATTTGAATTTGTGACATGTGTTCAATTGTTAAAACTTGATTTTTAGGTAGGTAACAATTCATTTTTCCTTACCGAAATGTTTATTGATTATTTTTTTCATATGTTTTTTTTGTTTTGTTCAGTGTGACGCTTCAACGCATGATAGCCACGTAGGCCCATCTCCTACCTCTGAGAAATTAGGAAAGGCTCTTAGGCCAAGGATGAGATTTGCATGCCAACAGAGTGGGAAGTACAGACAGTTTATCAAGAATGGTGGATTAGGAAGTTTATATCATGTTTAATTTTAACGGTATCTGCTTGGGGTATGCCCCTTGTACACGTGTACACATCTTTTTTAAGATGGATGTAGCCTCCACTAATCCATATTGAGCTATGTGTTTTATTTCAAATTTTAAGTTCTGAATTATGTGTTCCGTTTCATGTTTTAACATTTGAACAGTGATGTGTAATTCATAATCTAAAAATCAAAATCATTATCAGTGTGGTACTTTTTTTTATTTCAGACACAACCCCCATAGCCAGTTCATCAATTAGCCACCCAAAAATAGTCATTTTAATGACAACAAAGGCATGACAGCAAACTTTTTTATTCTTTTTCTGATCAAATAGGCAACAAGCTTTGGAAATCAAGACTTTGTACTATCATCCCCACAACAACAGCATAAAATAGCGACTTCAAACCTTGGTCTACACCCTCCAAAAAGCATCCATAGCACAGTACATTCACTAACCAAGTTCAGCATCCAATAAGAGTCTCCAAAACATGCTAGTTTTAGCATCCAATTTCAGATTAAGCATCCATTTCTAGTAGCAAAAGAGAACAGTTCACCACCCAACATAGAGTTGCCGAGCAAACAAACTTACCAAAAAATTCTGGAACATATACATTTACAAATTCCAAAAGATGACAGCAACATAGAGGTTTGTACATGTAAACCTTCCACTAGCAACATGTCATGTACCAAAAGCCTATTTTTATATCAAAGTCATAATATACCAAAAGTCTCTTGAAAATAAGTCCCAGTCACTTTCATCTTGCATATGACCATCTAACGTCATGAGCAAATAGATTTCTAACTCCTTGAAGACTTCTTCATCGCAGTACAAGCGTTATTGGCCCTCATTTTCTACTATTAATTGATCAATGCCATCAACACTGTCAAAGACCCTACGCTTCAAGCGTTCGTGTTTCTTCCGTTATTGAATTAGATGCTAACAGTAGGAAAAATTGCTTCAACTGAAGAAAGGATTGATATTCAATTTAAGTTCATCATTATATGTACATCATGATTCATATGCAAAACTAGGTGCAAAAAAAAAAAAAAAGAGTAACAAGTAGGATAGTTTCCATCCAAATATCGACGTAGATACATTGCATTGCTCCAAGTATCAAACTCAATAGAAAGTCACACTTCATTGAGGACATAATCATTCCACATTTGAGCAACAATATTGGCCTTCAAATTGCGCCCTTTTTCGCATTCACCAGTCGTGAAAGGGATACGGGAATTGGCTTCTACTTCAGCATTTGCAAGTTCTTCATCGACTTCCGCCAAAATGCTATCATCTGTGTAACACCCCATGTAGACCACTGTCCCAGTACCCTGATTTGATCCGCTAGCCACACCACATGACCCAAAATACTTAAGCCCAAGGTACTAGTAGTCTCTTACATGGTTTGTTATATACCCAAGATCACTCATGTAAACAACCAATGTGGGACTAAATACCATCTACCCCCAAACCTGGGATATTATAATCTTCCCCCCTTATGATGCAACGTCCTCGTTGCATAGTCCTAGCAACCTCCCCTGGTGTCCATGGTGGCAGAGCGCATCCTACCCACCACTTAGACCAAGGTGGGGCGCTGATACCATTTGTAACGCCCCATGTAGACCACTGGCCCAGTACCTTGATTTGATCCACTAACCACACCACATGGCCCAAAATGCTTAAGCCCAAGGTACTAATAGTCTCTTACATGGTTTGTTATATACCCAAGATCACTCTTGTAAACAACCAATGTGGGACTAAACACCATCTACCCCCAAACCTGGGGTATTACATCTGGGTCAACTCCCATTAGAAAATTATGGAGAATACAACAAGCCAACAAAATCTCAGTTTGGCTTCGCAATGAGTACTGTGTTTCAACTCCACTTGCTACAATAGGAAATCGCTTTTTTAGTATACCGAATGTCCTCTCGATGGCATTTCGTAAGGAGGCATGTCAGAGGTTAAAAATCTCTTCAGCATTTTCTGGTGCGTAAGATGAGTACTCTTTTAAATGATACCACACACCTCAATATGGTGCAAGAAAACCGGGCCTCAGCATAAATCCCGCATCGACTAGATAATATTTGCCTCTTTACAGTATGCAATTAGTCGATTTTCTCCCTGGTCAACCATTTTGTATGAAGTATAAAATTTTGGAATAAAAAATTACCGGGTGGTAAAATAATACAATATTGTAACATGATAAAAGCGTAACTTGTAAAATAAACGTGATATTAATTAGGGGTGAGCAAAACCCGACCTAACCCGCAAACCCGGCCCGACCCGATAGGTTTTCAGGCGGGTTTAAAATATTCCCGGGTCGAGGTCGGGTGGGTTTGAAAAGTATAAAATTTCAGGTATCGGGTTAACATTTATTGGACCCGTCAAAATTGACCCGACCCAACAAAATACATCTTTACGTTATCATATAGATACTGATGGCGTAACATTCAATGAAGGCCTGCACTTCAAAGGATTACAGCTATATATCTATTAAAGTCCTATCATTTTCAAGGTTTTGAATTCAAACATGACAAATTTTTAAGAAGGCCTGCACATTCTTCCCCCCCCCCCCCCCCCCCCTCTTTCTTTTCCCAAGTGCAAAGTCTGCAAACATTACAGCTGTACTATCTCTCTCCACCCCTTTCTCTTCCCCACGGACTCCACCCAACACTCTCTCCTCCCTTTTATTTCCCAACACAGGAACATAATTTATTTTTTCTCCTCCCTCTCTCTCTCTCTTGCGTCTTCAACCTCTTGTTTTTCAAAAGCAAAAAAGTACAAAACCCACCGGACCGGCACCACCACATGTACAAACTCGTCTCGTACTCTGTCGACGCCACTACTGCTACACCATGCCGACTGCCGTGACGCGGTCCGCCACTACTACACCACGCACCTGTCTCGATCTATGTAAATGTTGTAACTTGTAAGGTTTTCTAATGTTTTGGGGTTAATAGTTTTGTAGATCTGGTTTTTGATTGAGAAATTTGGGATCTTAAATGCATATTTGGGGTTTTAGTGTGTATGATACGGTTCTTGCCTTCTTGATCTCACTTACTCTTTGTTTTTTTGGCCCAACCCGATCGACCCGAACCGAAAACCGATTTATCCGATCCGATCGGTTTCTAGACTAGTTCGGTTCGGTTTCGGGTGCCATTTCTCACAACCCGACTCAAATGGACCCTACCCGAACCCGACCCTACATGACCCGTGCTCACCCCTATCACAGATACATACTCAAATCAAAGTACGGTAACCTATCAACATTGGTACTTTGCCCAAACAGCCAGAGCATCATTCAAATCCCAGTAACTGTGAGGCAAAAACTTCCATCTTTGTGCATCGTTCCAAACATTGTTCGGATGAAACTTTGGCTCAATTTATAAATCAGTCATGATTACACTGAAAATCCAAAAAAAATTGCTTAAGGAGGCTCTCGCAAATGTCGAGAAAGTAAATATTGTTCGGATGAAACTTTGGGAAATTCTTTGGTTGTATTTATCCAAAAATGGGTTAGATTTACAAATCTGTGTTTTAAGTTTTTAGTGGGCCGAATTTGGCCAATTTGCGGTTGTTAATAGAATCACCCATATCTCTGGTGTATCAACTATCAACCACAAGTGGTGGCTAGCATATGAGACAGAGCTCTTGGATGCCCCACACTATATCCTGGGATCGAGTCTCATTCCCCCTCCCCATGTAATAGATTAAGAATGACGAATGATAAAAAAAAAAAAAGACTATCAACCAAACTCCAAAAAGATTAAAGTTGTTCCTTTTGTCTTTATAATTTGGTATCAGGAATTAGAACCACCCTCTCGCTTTAGCTCAGAACCGGCTCCTTTTTACCTTTTATGTTTAATGTCATCAAAAAAAAAAAATGCAAATACAAACGGTGACAAGGTAAAAAAGTCTATTCAGACTTCTGTTCTAAAAACGGGGAAGCCCCTTTGGCCTAATTTTTTTTTGCAGGACTCTGTGGCATGTTTTTTTTATAATTGTTCTCTCTTAATTTTTACTCGTACTAGATTCTAGTCAAATTTTTCTATGATATTATCAACTCAACAAGAAGAATCGAAAAAGTATAAAATATAGACCAAATTAAAAAAAAAAATCATCTAAAATGACAAAAAAGACCCAAGAACAAGAATACAGTCTATGGAAAATACTAATATTTTGGATCATTTTGTTGTCTTATATGAATTCTTTTCAAATTTGATATGTATTTTTATGTTTTTCGAATCCTCACGCAGAGCGGAATGACTTGATGTAAGAATCATGTATCTAAGTAGTAGAAACTAGGAGAAAACAATTAAAAAGTCCGTTCCAAAAAGTCGTAAAGAAATTAGGGAAAAAGGGGCCAGAATCATTGCTATCACATTCCTAGAGATCATCAAGCTAAAAACCTGAATTATACATCTACTTCTCCCCATCCATTTTCAAGTGTACTCCACAAAAAAGGTACTACAATTTTTAATAAAAATGATTTTGTGCATAATTTTTTCAATTTCTTTGATCCAAATTAAAGAACTCAGTTATACTTGTAATTTGTGTAATTTAATCATTTACAATTACGAAAATTAATTTTGATGTCAGACATACATGAGTGTACCAAGTTTTTTAGTGAGTGACGTAAGGTGGACTGAGTATGTCAAAATATCACTATCTGTATCGAAAAGAATAAATACTTGGTTCGTGGTCTTTAAATGAAAATAGTTTATTATTTCAATGACAAAAATTTTATCATTGATTTGAAAAAAATTAAGTTATTCGGATACAAATAAGTACTTGATCAACTTCTCTTACTATAAGTTTGAGTATTATTTATTTTTATTTTTTTGCATTATTATTTATTGTTATTTTTGCAACCGCGGGTGGTTCTAGAAAACTATAGGTTTTCCACCACCATCATATTAGGCCCTACGATGCGTTAATAAGTGATCTGAACCGTTCATTTTGTAGGACCCGTAGCATAATATTCTCATTCCGAAAATTAGCTTCACCGGACATCGATAGGTGTATCAAAATATTACATTTTGGTTTATAAAACGGATGGACATGAAAAGTTTAACTTGACAGGATCAAACCGTCTATTTTATTAACTTTTGATAGATCTTCATATCCAATCAAGCTGATTTTTTATGTGAATATACTACAATGTGAACCCTACAAGATGGACGGTTCGGATTATAACAATAAATGCACGGTGAGATCCACAATGGGCGGCGGTGAAAAAGCCACCGTTTCCACCGCCGGTGGAAATAATTTATTCTCTATTAGTACATCTATTGTTCTTGAGTATTATTTCTCTCTACGCATTACTCCAAAAGCCTACCTCAAAATCTAAACCAAACAAAGTCATGCCTCTGTTTCATATATATAAAAAAAAAACATTGAAAGAAGTAATGGGCATTTTGGTGATACTATTAAGAGTCCGGCTATGGGTACGGACGTACGCGTACGCAAAATACACAAACAAATCTTCATCGTTTATTCTAACAAATCAACGGTCCGGATTTTAAACACTGTTTGACCGGTAAGAGTTACTTACCGGTCAAAGATCAAAGGCCAATCGGAACCGTTGAAAATGCTTAACTCTTTCAAAGAGCAAAGACCAATTGGAACAATCGAAAATATTTTGCACGGTTAAGATAGACTGTTCGTGCACTTGGCATATGCAGATGTGCATACGCATAGTAATTTTATACTATTAAAGGTGATTCATATAGAAACCCCCCTCTTCGCCATTCTGCCAGTGCCTCTCCAGGATCAAGAAGAAAGAAAGAAGGGGAAAAAATGGCTCTAAACCTCATGAATACCATCCCCTTAAAATCCCACAAGTACCCATCTATTGCTCTTCCCCCAATAACAAATCTCAGATATCCCAAGATTCTCAGGGCCTCCACCCTCGGCTCCCCCAGCTCCACGTGAGTTTTCTTGGATTCTCATTTGAAAAATATCAGTCTGTTCATTTTAATCATTTGGAGGTCCACCAAAGCATTATTCTACCTCACATGTTTGTTTCCATTTGTTGAGACTTTTAAAAAGGGTTTGTTTGGAAGTTGTAGAAAAGAAAAAGAAAAGAAAGACAAATTCAAAAAAATTGCCCTTCCATTGTTTAGTTCGGAAAGTAAGAGGGTAAAGAATAATAAATTGAATTGTTATGTACAGACAGTACAGTAAACTTTTCCTCTCATTTTCTTCTTATTTTCTTTTCTCTCAAATTTCTTCAAGTTCCAAACAAAGGGTAAGGTTTGAAACTTGGTTCATTGGTTCCATTTTTTTTACTTGTTTGTTTTTATGTCATTTAAACAGTTATTAATATGTGATATGTGCCTCAAATCATTTTTCATTATGGAAAATTTCAAATATTGAGACTTTATGTTTTTCTCATCCACTCGGGATTATTATTGACTTTGTTACTTTCGCTTTTCATATTGTTTAGTAGTTGTCTATGATAGTGAATGATTTTGTCATTGGGTTGAATGGCAGCCAAAAATCCCACCAACATTTTTTTTTTCTTCGGGTTCGTTTGGAACTCATGGAAAAGAAAAGAAAAGAAAGGAAAATCAAAACAAATTGCCTTCCATTGTTTGGCTAGAGAAAAAGAGGTGAGAAAATAACAAATTTTGAGTTTTGTGCACAATACCATTTCCTCCCATTTTCTTTTTTCCTGCTTTCTTTTTTTTATTTTTTTGGTAAATAGAACATATTATATAGAACGCTAGACATATCATGTCATGGATATTTAACCCCTATAACATCATCATAAAGTTGTTGCAACATAAAAACAAGGGGTTCAAATAAAACATTACAACTAAAGAAATTTAAATTGAAGCTAGCTTCTTTTGCTAATAAATCCGCACTCCTTTAGGCCTCCCTCCTCACTGGGAATATCTCCCGCGCATTTCATTGTTAATTTATGTGCCTTATAGTTGATTAAATTGCATTTTCATGTCATTTTTGTAATGGTCGAGTGATCCAAGTAATAATCAAAGCGACCTAGTTTTACAAATACGGGTTTTACAGCTGTGACTGAGCTGATTTTTAAAAAACATATTTAGTAGAAAATAAATAACTCAAAGTTGCCACATGGCAAAGAGTTTAAGTGTGCCAAGTCACCCCTTGAGTAATCCGAAGACGATTCAAGTGTTTTGAAATGAAATACTTTATCGGGTCGAAGAGGCCAGTTTTGTTTAATATAAATGACTCAGTTTTTTGTTTGGTCTACTATTTTAGAGAAAATGGTTCGGGAATTCACTGTTACGTGTAAGGAAGCCAAAGCACCCTACCCCACCCTTGCAGTACTCAAAACATGTTGGAAAAAATATAATGGCAATACAGATTCCAGAGAATAATTTCTATTGATAACAGAATTACAAAGAACAGAAATGAAATTGTAATTACAGAAAACTGGAAATAAACAATACAAACAGTGTGATGGAAATCGAAATGTCGAGTCCTGTGATAACACAGTC
>JAXBDA010000518.1:0-81694 GCA_036023075.1 Gaultheria prostrata
CTATGGTGGATCAACCGTCGTAAACCAAAAAATATTTATGGTGTGAAAGTTATTTTTATCTACAATGCATCAAAAAAAAAAAAAAGACAAAAAGTTAATTAGCCAAAAATGCAAACTAATAAACATTTATGGTGTAAGAATTATTTTTATCTACAATAGATAAAAATAATAATAATAATAAGACAAGAAGTTCATTTGGCCAAAAATGCGTCTAGGGAGATTTGAACCCTACCCAATTAGATTTCCTTAGCTTGCCCTGACCAACGCTGCCAGCAGCACAATTGCTTAATATCCCGGAATAATTTATATATGATATTTACATCTTTGGAGATTTTTTTTTTTTTTTGGTTGCCCTAACCCGGGGGCTTGCGGGGCTTACCCCGGGGCCAGCCCTGTTCACATCGACAATGCCCTTGTCTGAAATATGCATGTTAGAGAAAGCTTGACGCTACTGGGAGCACAATAATCATTCAATGCTAATGATATCAACTCCAAAATGCACTAAAACAACTACCACAGAAATTTCAAGAAGGTGATGCTTATTAGATCGTTGAGGTCAATTGAATAGAACAAATACATGATTGTTGTACACTAAAAAACCTCGAAAACAGACAAAAAAAAGCTTTGAGGAATGGTACATTATCGTTCTCCAAACAGACAGGGAGAAGGATAAAAATAACTCATTTCCCTGGGCAGTGCAGCGGACACAAAATCTGCCACCTGTATGTTGAATTAATGTTTAAGCTTAAAAATAACGTGCAAGGAGAAAAATGGACCTTTCTTTTCCTTCAATCAGGCCTTTTGCTTTCCCTTTCGTAGTCTATCTAGCTCTGCTTCAGAATTTTTCAACTGTTCCCGCAAGGTTGATACTCTCCTCTCTAGTTCTTCCACAGTCCCTTCACTGACGGAAGGTTGATGCAGTGACAAAAATTGATGTGAAAATAATTTCAGAGCTTCTACACCGCAGACCTATGAAGACACATTCGTAATCAAGGGATTTGTAGAAAGACACTAAAAGCTCCAATAACATAGAGTAACAGACTGGGAACCCTCGACTCCATTGACATCTAGATCACGTACTACGTTTGGAGTATTCCATGAAATGACTTATTCACAAATAATGGCACAACTATTCACAATTTGTGCGGTCATGACAAGTTCTACCAAATGATATTTAAATATTGACTTTGTAGTTTACCTCTTCCGGCAGCAATGGCAGCTTAGTAATATGAAAATCATCATACAGCATGTAAAACTGATCTAGGTACTTCTGTTGCATCCGCATTCTAGCTTTGAGCAACTTAGAATCAATAGCTATAGTAAAAGAAAGACCAATAACGTGTTAGCTCCCTTAAGCAAGAACATCAAATGAAGTAGTATTAGTGTTCCGGGGAAGGAAAGTATACCTTCTTCGTTGTAAAGTACTTGGTTGATAATGATATTGTGAGTATCTATCTCAAACTTTGTGAGTTCCTGCACCAGTCTCTCTGTTTCGTAGAGAGAGAGGAACTCGGGAATGCAAACGCAAACAAAGGTTGTCAAGTCCTGTCAACAGGAAAACGCGAGACATCATACCAAAACTACCGCAATGAGTTGTAAAAAATTCGAAAGATAGAATATTGATGCTAATAATTTTTTCCCATTGATTTCGCCTATCAGAATTACAGCAACGAAAACACATTTGATGTGCAGTGGATATTAGAGTTAGTCAGACTTCAAAAATAGCTGATGGTTCACAATTCCAAATTTCCTTAGCAAAATTATATACTTCTATTTGATACAGTACAAATATCCAGCATTAACACATTTAGCTCAAAATGACTGCATGATCATGATACATCTGTTACTAAGATTCAAAAAGTGGTTGATATCCAACACATATAACAAAGGTACAGTATCCATTCTGATGAAAACAAAACACTTCAAATTAAGATCTTACTGGATCCTTGAACTGCTTGTTAACTTGTTCAATCACGTCTTTCATGCCTTCAAGCTTTCCCATAATTGCATCCTCGCCAAATTCATCACCAAAACCTAAAAGACTAGTCATCTGTCATTAACAGTTTACCAAGCCTAGTCAGTTACATGATCTCATCAAATCATGTTGCAAACAAAAGAAAATTAAAGTCTGCAACACTAAGAAAACTTTATAATTACTTTTAATGAATAGAGGAGAGAAATTTATGAAACACACTTTTGATAAATAATTTAACATGCCACTGTGCCAGGAAATATCCAATCGCACATGAAAAATCTTACAAAATGATACTATCATCACATTGTCCATATCACTCTGCCTGAATACTGCCAGGATCTAAGCTGTGTCATATTTAAAAGAGTGTAGTATATCCCAATCCTAGACGCTAATTCCCTCTCTCTTTGCCTCCAACTAATTCCTTCATCTTTTGGTCTATTCCAAACTCCTTATTCTCCATCCAATCCAACTGGGGAGGCCTCATTCACAAAATGGCAAAGGCTCATAGGCCGACCAATCACATTAGGGAAAAACCAGGTTATAGGTTGTTGATTAAAGCAAAAGAGATTCAGAATGGTATTGCCGGTTTTTCTAAGGGGACGTATTCGGATACAAAGGGTAAAAGGCTTCGGTGACACGAGATTGAGCTTGAAGTATTCTTGCCAATGGCCAAAGATGGGATGGAGAGACCGTCAGAACAAGATAGAAACAACAGCACTTCAGCCTAATATGAGCTCACATGCATCGATTGAGAATTTTTATAAACCGGAAAGAAAACCTAGGACTGAATGCATATGATTGTCATTGCATGCATAAATTAGAACGGAAAAATACCCACAGAAATTACAGGAATACCTGACTTATCATGCCACCAAATCTATTCTTCAGGGTCATGATTTTGGCAAGCCCCTTCTCTAATGTAGAGGGAAATTGTAATAGACGGAGAGTATGGCCGGTGGGAGCAGTATCAAATACTATGACGGAATAATCCATTGTCTGAACCAATCTGGAGCAGAAAACAAAAGAGCAACAAAATTAAAAAGAAACAAAGGATATAAACAACATTAGAGGTGGCAGAAAATCTATATCGTGAGACATATACAGACACACACATTACCTTTCTTAGGTAGTAGAATGGATAATGTATGTGAGCGATATAAAATATACCTAACAAGTGCTCATAATGGCTAGAATGTCTCACAGACAGTAGCTACTAGGTAGAACTCCAGTCAATTCTACCCAATGATTTTACTTGGTTATGATGTCAAGGTCAAGCAAGATTTTCTCAACATTGGACCGAATCACTATTAACGTGAGTTTTCCTCTCCATGTAATCACATATGACTTTATTTTGTATCAGAAGATAAAAAGATACAGCCCTCCAACACATTGAATATAAATTAGTTTTCCATTCCATACAGCTAACAATATCAAACAAACAATTGTGACTAAAGATGCTCTTTTTCCCTCAATGCACAAAAAATGAAACATGGTGCTTACTTGAGCATCTCTGCAAAGCTCATGGCCTCATCAATTCCAGGAATTGCATTAGAAAGATCGGTCAGAAAACCATCCATTCCATCTGACACTCCTGTCTCTCCACTCTCCACGGTAGGATCTACTTCCTATGGAAACCAAACAAAACCATAACAATGAGCGTATCAGAAGAAGGAGAAAACACACCACATGAAACAACAAACTCAAAAATTAGCACAAAGATGCCCCACATGAACAACAAAAAGACACGATAGAGCAATAAGAAACCTTAGTCACGAACTGGGTACTGCCTCAATTCACCCAAGATTTACAACATCATTCAGAACATCTCCCTATATCGGCCCAGAAGTTGGTGGAAGCAGCATCAATGAAAAACAAAAGCACAGAACCGTCACAATCAAGTCCAAACAGTTGGGACACAGATGCCACTTGACCAACAAAAAAACAAGACAGAGCAATAAAATCCTAAACCATGATCTGGGTACTGCCTGAATTCACCAAAGATTCACAATTTCCTCGAAATCATCCAAAGCAACACGCTCAATAGGCCCAGAAGTTGACGGAAGCAACATCAATGAAAAAGAAAATCGCAAAACCGTCACAATCAAATCCAAGAAATGACCACAAAGATGCCCACTTGAACACACGACAGTGCAATACAAAAACCTAAATCATGAACAGGGTACGGCCTCAATTCATCAAAGATTCACAATTTCCTCAACGACAGTGCAGTAAAGGCATAACCCTCAATTCTCTCTCTCTGGAATGGTAGAGTACGTGTGAGTATAGGAGTTGGGAATCTGGAGTGGAAATCCAGTTAAAATTGAAACTGGTAATATGCGAATTTAGGCTCCGTTTGGAAGTCGGGGATGGAAGTAGAAGAGAATGGAAAATTTAAAAAAAATGTCTTCCCCTTGTTTGGTTCCTAGAGAAATAGAAGGGAAAGTTTTCAAAGTAAGTAGTTCCTTGTCTCAAAAAATTTAGCCTACTTATAAATTTCAAAATTTTATGTATAATATGTGATATTATTCAAAAAAATTTACTTTTCAAGTTTGCATTTCATTAGTTGACTCTAATAAAATATGAGTTAATCAAGTTTTGAATTTAAATTTTTTTCCGAAAAACGAAAAATCTTGCCGCTAGTGTAATCAGAGAGCTTTTTCAAAATTTTAAAATGCACTTTAAATTTTGAAATTTTCAATTTTTCTTCTTTTGGTCTCATTATTTTGATTGTTAAAGGCATCTTAAGGGTAGAAATGGAATTCACCGACTTTCTTTTGTTGAAAATTTTAAATTGGTCCTATATTTTGGGACGGCCAAAAAAGGAAAGCGGGCCAAACTTTTTTGGACGGAGGGAGTAAAATTTTCTCTCCAATTTCTTCTTAATTTTCCCTCTAATTTTCCTCATTATTTTCTCTTTCTCTCTCTTTCCATCCTCAATTTCCAAACAAAGCCTTAAGGTCGTTATTGGTGTGCACAGAAAGATAGAGAGAGAGAGGATTTAGTGATTTACTGCATATGGGATTTGATGTTGATCCGTGGTCTGCTCGCCGAACCACTACATATCCAAAAAAACACATTCAGAATTTATCAATAATTTAAAAGATTCATTTAAAGTGAATTTTTGGCCACTGATTTTTACATTCTGGGCTAATTATTTGATTTTGGAATTTGGGTTTTGAGTGGAAAGAGAAATTAAGTGTAATAATTGGAAATATGAGGTAATGATTGGAGAGGGATAGAGAAAGAAATGAAAATAAAAATTGAAAATAAGGATAATGATTGGAGGAAAATAAGAATAATGATTGAGTAATAATTTAAATTTTGAGTTTTGAGACCCCAACCAAACATGACCTCTGGTCTGGGCATTTTTTCCGGGTACTTAGACTTTCCTAGGAACATTAGTAGTAATAATAATTTTGTTGGGTGATTCTATTTGCAACCCAGTTTTTGCTGTGAGCCTTGCTATGGCTACACTATTTGGTGCACACAAAATGCACACCGTATTGTGTGAAACTTATTTCGGGATTTCATCCAAAATGATCGGAGCTGCTCAACCTATTTAAAATATGTTTTTAAGGATTCCTGTAAAAAAATCAGCTCAGTCAGATATCGGTAAAAGCTTGATTGATTATTCGTTCAATTTCTTGTCACAAAATTGAGTAAAGAACTGATCAAACCTCTACCGATTTCCGATCGAGTATCCTTAAAAAATATTTTAAACAAATTAAGCACTTCGATCATTTTGTAGAACTCCGAGATGGGCTCCATAAAACGCGATGTGCATTTGGTGTGCATCAAATGGTGTATCCTTTATTGTTTTGCTATATATAACTCAATTGCTACATGCAACCCAAATGAGGTGGCAAAATTTCATTTTTGCTAAATACAACCCAGAAAAAATTCTTGAACTACCAAAAATGCCCTTACTATATGACCTGTTTCAGATATCAACTCCCGAAAAACGTTAATAAATTCATATATTGACTTCTGAGTTGTATACTACTTTTCAGATATCATCTCATTCGGGAGTTAACTCCCGAAAATAACTAAACTTTTTAGATTTTAACTACCGAAATAACATGATAATCTTGTGTGGGCCCACGATGATCCAAAACAATACCGAACCACTAGTCGTAGGGAACTGAGTTGAGCTGGTCCAGAGTAATTATTCCACGGACACCGCCACATGGTGCCCCAACACCTCTATCCCTCACACATTATACTTGAGCCCACAACAATGTATGATAGATAAGGGTGTTGGAACATCACAACACCCCAAGACCCAGGAATAATTGGTCGCTGCTCCATATTTGTCATTATCTGACGCATCTCTTAACTGTATGTTTTACAAGTCCAATCAACTAGTGTTCGACGTATGAATAAAAGCTCATCTTATCAAATTTGGGAATTTGAGATAGCTAGTTAAATGTGTGAACTTTTCATCATCATGACTCATGAGGACAAAGTGCATCAATTTGTACCCATACAACAGATTTTTGAACAGAATTAGATGGTAAAAGGTCAAATTTTTCCCATGGTACACAAGCTCTTGGACCCCCTATTCTAAAAGACCCAGTTTACCAGTTCCTCCTGATGACCGAGAGATACACTCTTCTTCCGTCTCTAGGCGATTCTTTCCATACCCGAGCTAGCAACACCTTCTCTAGATCCTACAGTAGCACGACCTGTAAATGAGCACTCTGAAGCCCAACTTAACAATTCAAGCTGTTCATCGTGTACTTGTAGTATTGGGCATATCATTCATACGAAAAAAGTCAAACTTTGAATAACCTTAAACACGTCTCTTTTACGGTAATTGTCATACCTGAGAACAGGGCCGGCCCTGGGCTAAGGCCCAATAGGCCGGCGTCTTAGGCCCCCCAAAAAATGAAAAAACAGGGCCTCCTAATAATTTTTAGTACCAAGTACATAGGCCCATTTTTTTTTTGCGCATAAAAGGCCATTTTAAAACTCAAACAAGCACTAGTCACTTAAATGGCCAACGGGCCCAAAAGCCCAATTCGGAATGTTACATCTGGGGTTCCAGGAGCAAACAAAGAGGAAAAAAAAAAAAGAAACGAAAAGATTAAAAAAACGAAAACGGCGACTGGTGCAAATCCCTATCAGATTCACGAAGCTAGAAGGCCCTCTTTCAAAGGTGAAATCACGGTCGAAAAGGTGAAATCATCCATTCATCGTGCTCTCTCTGTTGTATACTATATTGTTATTTGTTTTTTTTTTTGGCTTAGAAAATAAAGATTTAAGTGCTACTTTTTGGCCGGCCATTTTTTTAATAGTTTTAAGAACACTTTCACTTATCTTGTTCTTAATTTCTTTGATTACCTTAGAGAGTTTCAATTTGCTCATGAATTGATTAAATTTGGTTTATGGGTCTCCAATAAGGGTTTGGGATTCGTATGTTAATTAAAGTCTATTACCGACCAATATTTGATGATATCATGTGACAAACTAGAAGAAGTTTTGAAGCATGAAGGGACTTCCGATATTGATGGAAAAGATTTGTTTTCAGAATTGAAAATCTTGAAACATTGTTTGCCGCAGCCCGCAACAGACAACAAAACCAATTGAAGTGCTCAATTATCTGAAACGGATGGAGGGTTGTTTTCCAAATGCAAGAAAAGTAATGTTTAAGTGATGATGGTGGATGATCTTTTAATTCTTCTAATATAATGTATTTTTTGGAATTTTTTCCGTGTTATAAATACATGCATGTAGTTTTTTTATATTTAGCTTCGCTAGCATTTTTTTTTTTGTGGATAAATAGCTAGCATTTTTAAGGCCTCCATTTTCAAACTTTGTCTTAAACCCTTGAAATGTCAGGGCCGGCCCCGCCTGAGAAAGGTTTCTAGTGTTCCTACCAAGATTACCATGGTTGGGAAAAATAGTCAAAACCTGAAAATAACAATTCATATAGTCTTTCATTTATAAACTGGTGCTGCAGATAATTCGGCCGATAAGCCCGATATGATCTCCTCGTTCAACAATATCTATACAAATTCACATTGTCAGTTCCACATACGAAAATACAAGGAAACTATACTCGCGCTGCATTTCATTTGGCATTAGATTATATAGGATATTTCAGGAAGCTAGTTTGCTTCACGTACACCATTGATACATCGGGAGAAAAGGATTAATGCCGCTAAGGAAATCTAGTAATCAATAGAGAGAATTGTAGGTAAAGCAGGTGGCTACAATGGAGGTGATACAAATTAAGAGGGCTGGAAGTAGGGTGATATTCAAGAGCCTACTCATACCCCAGTACCCCGCCAATGTTATTGTCCCGTCTGCTATCACTCGAGCGAGGGTCCCAGCTTCTGTTGACAGCAGCCCGCCGTTGTAGGTCCCACGCGAAAGCCGGGATGACATGACTCGAGATAGGAGTGATAGATTCACACCTGCATTGGTAAGCAATAGCAAAGTCAGGAATTTTGCCGAAGAGGGGAAATATAATGGCTAAAAAAGAGTGGAGAGAAATGAGAGATAAGTCGAGCAGAAAGAATAATGCAGTACATGCCGATCAAAAAAGAAAGAAAGAGAATAATGCTGTACATATGCAAAGGAAGACTAAAGCAGCAAGATAAACATTTACAAGGGAAAATAGCTCAGTCTAATGAAATAAAGAAGAACACGGGAATACAAAATATTTTACTGGGATTATGCGGAGTCTTATAGGGGGGAATTAAATAATCTTTTACTAGCATAGGCTAAACAATAAATTTTACTGTAACAGTTAAGGGGGGTGGGGGTAGGGAGAAAATGTCCCCTCTGGCTTAAGGAGGCTTCACTAGTGCCAGTACTATAACAGAAAAGTGCCATGAAAAAAAGAAGATTGTTGTAAAACGTTTTTTTTCTTCTAGGAGAACGTCTATTTTCCTTTTTTCTTAACGACTCCTGAAATGAAGTAGCTACTGAACTGTACACTGCTGTAATCATTAAATCGGTGAAGATAGAGCGAAGATTCGAAGAAGTAACGGTACATCAAAAGCTTTGACGGTGTAGGGAGAAGTAATGAATGGGAATTCTCCTCACCTCTTTGATTGTATATTTATATCGTTTTGCAGTTTCCTCAAGTTCATGTTACTTCCCATAAATGATATCAAGCAACCATAAATTACCTTCGAGAACTTCAGCGGCTACAAATGTGATAAGAGCGGAGCAGACATATTGCAGGACAGAGTAAGGTACGATTGCATGGAAGCTTAGAATTATCCCTAAGCAAACCACAATTTGTGATGCCAGTAATACTTGCCTGCAATCATATCATCCAAGATACACATCAGCTCGGAATAGAAGAGGTCCAGAATTGGAAAACAAAAAGGAGTGGAAAATTAATCTCGTTTCATACATAATAACTTTGATTCACCCATGACAGAAAATACCATGTAAACCTATTTCATTCGAAGTGTTTTGCCAGTTTTCACATCCCAAGGAGTTAGTAGAACCAAGTGTGTTTTTAATAATTAATAGCATTTCTACTGAATAGGAGACTATAGGCCAACGCATGAAAAATCCAACCTAGTCCATAGGCTTTGTAACAAATCAGATAAAATATGCTCTGGAAGAATGATCCATTTAAACACTTTTGCGCAGCTGACAAAGTCCCTTCTTCGCCGTTCAATAAAAAGACAGTCCCTTCTCCTTTATGTTTGCCTTTGTTTTTTTTTTTTTTTTTCCGGATATATTCTACATGGCAAGAAAACAGATAATGCTGATGGAAGTTTTCTAAGGTTTGCAGGTTTACCTTTCCTCGAATATGCTACTCATGTAGCTTCCAACAATGGTATTAATAGGAAGAACTGTCAGCCCAAGACATGCAAGAAAAATAGCCACATTGGTGGTTGACCAAATAAAGTAAAACGTGGTGATCAAACTTGATTCCGCGAGTACAATCTCCATTGCGTACTTGAGCATGAAATATACAAATAGCTGAACCTGATCAACATACAAGCAAGGTCATTTGGAAATCACTAACATTATATGACATATCAAATATGTCGACGGAGGAAACATGGCACTTGTAAAGGTTGTTTCCTTTCTCAATGAAGTATTGAATGGAAAGAAGTAAATGCAGACCAAATAGACTTGGTCAAGTTATGTAAAATGTTTTCCCTTAAATGTGAAAAGGTTTTTTGCCAAATATGACTCATTTTTTTTTATGCAAAATTTGACAAAGAGTTATAGCCTATAATGAGCTTGAATCAAATGTTTAGACCCATACCTTTACAGATGGAGTAAGCAACCTGTATGCAGATACAATCGAAGTGACAGGTTTTTGAGAATCCTCAGGAGCTTCTTCACTAGCATCACGTTCTTCTTCTTCGTCTCTATCTTCATCGCATTGCTTCTCTACCAAGCTTACAAGCAACGGTTGGGAAGTACTGTTCTCAACAATACCAGCTTCTAGGAGTCCTAATAGCAAAAGTTGTTTGAAGGTCATATCTATCAACTAAGCATAATATTTAGTTGCGAGTAATTGCAGAAATAGGTAATTGAGGAGATTTGACAACATGTACTTGCAGTAGTTGCAGTCAAAGATAGTTTCCAAATTCAACAGACTCCATCATGAAAGCATTAATTTGACTCAGGCCAAAGGTCAAAATTGGATTTAAAAAAACCCCAAAGACAAATCAGAGGACGCTAATGCAGAATCTCAAACTTTAAAACACCTGCTTCAGGAATCTTGTTGACTGGGCATTTATTTAGTAAATGGCAGAACGAACTCTTGCTTCCCAACCTTATCTATAGATGTGTCACCCATGAGATGAAACTCACAGATGCTTAACTTTGTTCTTTATGTTCATGTCCGTGTGTATGTTTGACCTGTATGGTATTATACCACCTAAAAGTAAAGATGTAGAAGAATTACTCCCCACATTAGATGTAATACATCAAAGTCATAGTTGAGCGCGCACACACAAATTAGACAGGGAGTCTTCGCATATTTGTATTCAGAAGACATATACCGGTTTTCGGTAATCAGGGAACTTGTTCAGCCCTGTAATGCAGCTCGTAAAGATACTAACAAAGTTTGATGACATCGACACACAAGCTGAATCATAGGAGAAATTAATAGACTGAGATGCAGCATACGGAATCCAAAATGACCGATCCAGTTGACATACCACTTTTGGCATCCTGGGATGCTGTATTATCTTTATCCTTGTAAGGAGGCGGCTCTTTGAATGAAATCCACAACCATATTAAGTAGACAAGCCATGCCACAGCCATAACCCATCCAGGTAAAGTTACTTCATTAAAAGTAATTTGGAAGAGCTTAAACCGTATCTGAAGAAAGCAAGCAAGAGCAGGACCGCATGCCATTCCAAGGGCGCTAGCACTAACAAAAGCTGCAGAAGCCTGCATTCGCATTTTCAGAGGTACACAATCGGTGATGTAACGCCTGTTAACAGCTCTGGCAGAGCCTAACCTGCATGACAGATAAACATAGCCCCGTGATTTGTAAGTAAACAAACAAACATGTATCATATTTTGAAGGACAAGCAAAATGAGGAGCAACTATATTCACATGAACTCTGCAGTTCAACAATCTTGGAAAGTCAAACCTTCATAGTTTGCTTTAACCCATTATGCCGGATAAAAGGTTGTATAATTTTTTCCTGAACGACGTACTTACTTCCAATAAATACTGCTGGTACTAATAGTAGGTGATAGTGATGATACAACAATCTCAACCAGAAAGACTCGATATAAATATAAACTGTAACAACTGTTCAGTGTTCATAAAACATAAACAACCTTTTCCGTATAGAGGACATAAATTTGGTACAAAATTGTCCAACGAGATTGAGCACATGAGTATTCCAATAAAAGAAAGAGAAAAGAAAACAGATTTGCAATAGGATCCACACAGACTTTTTATGTGAATTATGCAACAAACATAAAATACAAGATGAAAAATTGAAAAAAGGAGAATAGAATGTCATCACTTACCCACAACATAGGCGGCCGATAAGAAGAACATATATAGAGTTGAGATCATAAGCCAGGGCATATAAGGTGTTCCCCACAAGAAGAACAACACTGCTAAACACAAGAGGTCTCAAGTAGGATTTATTTGACCATGCACTAAAATATATTGAAGAAAACACCTGCGCAACCGCCATTGCCCCAATGACAGCACCACATACGCTAGCAGCAGCTCCAAGGCTTAGAGAATAGCTGTCTGCTGTTGGGACAACAATGTATGTGTTGACCATATACAAAAACGTGCTCACCAAATTCAAAAGAAGTGACATGAAATGATATCTCTCATCAAAAACATGATTATCTTCAAATGGAGTTGGCAACTCCTCTTGCACAATAAGTGCATGTTTCCCCAAATATTCTAGGAAATTTGTTGAGTTTGTTAGTCGGTCAACCGATGCTTTTATGGAGTCCATAACAGGGTCCTGTAAACAGTATAATTAAAATGAGGTCCATGAGTTGGTTTTGAATGAGATTCCCATATGAATCAGCTCTATAAGATAATACTGGTTTGTGAGTCAATGGGTAACCCAAAAGCTTAAGATATACTTAGAACCAGAAAATGAAATTGCCAGAAATGCAAATGCTCTATTCTTACATCCAGCAGTTAACAAGACACAACATATTTTGGTAATCGTTATATGATTAAAACCCCAATAGTAAAATCAGTATCAAATAGTAAGGTTGACGAAGGGGAGTGAAAATTCCAGCATCAAATGCCATTTTTTTCCTTTGCAAGACGTACATCTACCGATAACCAATAAGTCAAGTACTTGGTTTCCAAAGACGATGATCTTAACCATTTATCTTCTTTTGGGTCAATCCATGCAATCCAAGAATGAAAGAAACTGAAAAGGTAGATACAATTCTGCACCTAACAGGAGCAGCCTATTTTATTCGTAAAGTCTTTTAAGAGTTATCTGTCTCAAACATAAAGATACCGCGTATTGTGATGTCCAATTAATTGCAGACAAGCATGACAGTTGAGTGGCTCAGTTGTATTTGTAATTCTTGGACAACTAACCTTATAAAAATTTCAAAGTATTTTTTCGATCGGCATACAAATGTCAAAAACTGTGTACAAACCAGTAAGAAAACTACGGATCTTCTTAAGGTAGGTAGCTTTTCTAGCTCTTTCCTATGAATAAATGCAGCTGGAAATTGTAAAAGAAAAGAATGGATTTTACTTATTAGAAGTGGTGAGGGTTTAAATGCAACTTCAAACAACTCACAAGTTCGAGCTTACTAGATTATTCCAAGTCACAAGAGAACACAAAATATACACAAAGCTGGAAGCTGGAGCCATCTAGTAAATTTCTGCAACAATTGCATGTTTTTATTATCTTTTTTTTTTTTTTTTTGTAGAAGAACTTTACCTTAGTGGGCCACCGTCAGTATCGTAAATGTTTAAGCAGCAGCTCGACCCATGAAAAGACTCCATATACCAATTTTTATTTTTTCTAAAGTTAATTGTCTATGCATTATCCACATACATGAAAATCCAAACGACAAAAAGACTTTGAGGAATGGATTACAAAAGTAGGTTAGTTCTTTGGCTTTTGCCACATTATTTTCATATGTCATATGTCTAGTCACAACTGAATATTAGTAATAATTTCAACGACTCCAAAATGATGACTTAAGAGAATATAGGCAAGATGAGATTAAATTAAAAAGACATGGATGTCAGTACCAACCGGTAGATGAAGAGAAGGTTGATCATAATATGACACACAGCTTCCCTGATGATCTTGAAGGTCAGCAAGATTGCGAGATATTGCTCCTACAACAGCCCCAATACCCTACACGTTATAATGCTTCCTTTTAAATGTGCAGATAGCAGCAGGGCAGACATAAGATGTCAAACAATTTGAAGAGCTGAAAATTACAAAACAAAATAAAAAGGTTCCAATGGGCTTGATCAGGTTTCTGAAAGTCGTCTACTTGAAAGATAGAAAAAGCGATATTGAGTTTGAATTGAATGCATTACCACATGTCTGAACACTTGTCTCAACTGAGAATACGGATGATTTGCCCGAGTTTTGATATAGTAATTTGTGAACCTATATCCAAAGCGTTTGTCGAACTTCTTCAATATCTTTCTGATCCCAATGGCATTCATTTCAACGAAAAAGAGAACCCTCAAAAGATCGCGTCCAACCTCTCTGTACACTTCTTGTAATTCAGATAGTCTTGATGGATCTGCATGTTGTGAAAGCGCATCACGTTGTTTCCCAAGAGTGGATAGCCTGCTTGCAAGTATCCCTTGTTGTTCCAAGAAGAACAATACAATCCTTTCAATCTGTGTAATATAGAATAAAACACTCATTTTTCTGTTGTCACTACATAAAAAGACTGAAATATCAGCATAATGAGTACAAATGAACAAGGCTATCAACGTGCAAACCCTGCATTAAACATAATTTTAAAAATATTAAGATTGGTGCTTTGAGAATTAAAGCTTGTTGCTTAATGCAACAAGCTTTAATGCATTTCATTCTGATGTAGGAAAAAGAATTTCATTCTGAAGGGGAATGCACTATTCTAATGTTGATAATCCAGGTATCAACTTAAGCGGCGTATAGCTATAATACCTGTTTATCCAGTGTCCTCGAGAAGTCCTTAAGAATATAATAATGATCTTGAGCTCCAGCCTCAGTTATTTGAGAATATCGCTTTACTTTCTTCTTAAGCAGTTTATAGTTGATGTAATATCTGGAACAAATCAAATCATGTGATTAAATATAGAATATGCCATATGGGGCAGCTAAAGATCTAGACGACGTAGCACAATAAGCATCACTGTTGACCACATATGACGTCAGAAATTAAGATTACCAGAAAATATGGATAAGAACTGCTCAAATCCAAATGGTATCAACTTCAAATTGTAAACTTCAAAAGATTTATAGTTGTGTGAAAACTTTAGACACGTTAACTTAAACCGATCAATTGGATGGAGCAGTGCACAATACTTACCCTTGCCATTCTTCAATTTGTGTTTCCTTCAACTTTTTGCCAAAGTTGACCATCTTTCAAGGAAAAAAGCCAATGAGCTGTCATAATACCACAAATAATGAATGAAGAACGAGAAGAAGAAGTTACACAGTCTAATAATTGTGCAATAAGCCGTTGGCAACACGACAACTTAACCGAAAATGAAAAGTACATGAAAGTCCTCTAAATATTTCGTTAGATATTCTTGTTCTCCAAAATTCATCAAGGTGAGGTATGTACAAAAAAAAATTGGGTTTTATATTGTCTTTTATAAACTTTTGTTATTTTTGTGTCCAGTTTTTTTTCCCCATTTTCAATTCATCCCGACGAAAGGAATCTGAAGAATGCAAAAATTATTACCAAAAGCTATAAAAAAAAATCACTAAAGGCAAAATTAACTCAAACCATTGAGGCATAGACTTTGGGGATTTTGGTTCAGATTTCAAAATTTTCTGGAGACCAAATAAATGATTCACCAAAATAAGTGAATGCCTAATTACAAAATAAGTTCATTTAGGCCATCTCCAACCCTTCGTTAAATATTTCATCAAATTCAAATTTGAGGAAAAAATCGCTAAAATGAAGCTCCAGCCCTTTCATCAAATTGATGTCAAATCAAGGGAGAACTAAATGTTTCGTTAAATCGAGGAAAAATGAGCCAACGTTGATTGCTTCACCAAATTTCTACCTTTTGTGTCCTCTTTTCCTTTCATAGAAGGATAACATTTTAAATTCCTTGGCTTTTCCTTGAATAGAATTGTAACATTTAATTGGTGCTTCCATTACAAGAGTTTTGGGATATGGTGGGAATTTTATAAAGGAAAATGCTAACCACTACCCAATAGGTGGACGATAATGTGTAAAAAGGTGTATCGATATCCGACAAAAGTGTATTAACATTCATGAAAGTGTAATACCATTCGTGAAATGTGTATTGAAATCCGAACTCATTTATCTTTGTGTATCTATTAGGGGAGGTTAGCAAGACATTTTTTTTACTCCAATTTGTTGGGAAAAAAATAAAGTGAAGAGTTGGAGATGGCCTTAGTACAGAAACTCAATTACTCTGTTTCAGCCAACTGTAGTTTGGTTAGAGACCTAGGTTAGTAGATTGACACCCAAAAACCTAAGTTCCATGGCTGTTCCATCAACCATCATCTCTTACATTTTCAAGGAAACCAAACAGATGTTTGACATGCAGATGAAAACCCATTAAGGAAACAACGAAAGCTGATTCTTTTAGACGATTAAGTACAAAAAAAAAAAAGGAATACAAAGATGACAAGGGCTAACCTTGGAGAGGCAATCAGTGTGAGAAGAGTAAGAATTGAGCAGTATTATAAAACCGAATGGGAATCAATTTCTGGGTTTCATATCTGGAAAACCGACGGGCTCTTCAATCAAATATGCAATGTTCTTGATTTTTCTGTATTTTCCCGGAAACCAAACAGAAGAGTGACAAGCAGATGAAACCCCACAAAAAACAAAGAAAAACCTAAAAGAATTATTCTTGGAGAGGATGAAGTAAGAAGCAGCGGGCCTCGAGAAAGGCTAACCTTTGGATAATAGTGTATGAAGGCCCAATGGAACTCAAATTTCGACTGATTCTTGGATTAGCTGCAAGAAACAGTCGTGCGTAGGTATATATGGAGAGAGAGAGAGAGAGAGAGTTGTGGTTGTGGACTTGAGAAGAGTTTGTGAGAGATTTTAGAGAGAGAGAGACGCATGTATCTCGCGCGCAATTTGTTGCGTTGTTGAAAAGAAGAAGGCACGTGTGGTTGCACTTGATAGTGCCAGCGCAGGACTGTTGTTATCGAGTGTGCATATTAATTTATGTGCAATTCGATTAAGGGTAAATTACACTGACCTCCCTTGAGGTATCTGACAAAAACTCTGACCTCCCCTCCTTTTTCTGAAATTACACTGATCTCCCTTGTAATTACCTTTATAACACCAACTTCACCCATCCCGTTAGTTTCCCATCCATAACTAACGGTGATTGCTGAAGTCAGCAGTGTTTCTTTGTCTATATCTCCATTTTGCCCTCGCCAATGTGTTCCTTGAATACTTATTCATTTTTTATGGTTAATAATCGAACAAAAAAGAATGCCAACTCAAGCGCCTAATTAAGCAAGGTTAGAGGGGTGATGAGTCAGGTTTTAGATTTGTTTTAAAAGTATTATATTTTTTTAAATCGAAAAATTTAACAGTTCATAATTTGTCCACAAATTTCTTTCAAAAATTTAACATTTTTCCATTCATTGTTTTTTAAAAACAAATTGGATGTATATAAATGGGTATATACATACACTAAAGCGACTCATACGCACGGGTATGTACGCAATATGCACGGACGGTGCATCTTGACCGTCCGTGCATGAAATCAATAGTCCGGATTGTTTATAAACCATTCGCGCAAATAGTTTCCAGACCATTGATTTCATGCATGGACGGTCGAGATGGGTTGCGTACGCTATACATCTGTACAAATCGCAGCATTCATATACATATATGTACTCTCTCTATCACAAAAACATTGTTCGGCCCGCAAAGCAAGAACTTAAAATAAGGTACTTTCATGAAAAAAATTCTTAACATTGTTCGGCCCGTGAATTCTATCCAATTGAGCTGTTTTTTGATGTACTTGGAGTTTTTTTTTTGAAACCAATGAAGAACAATTGTTTGGGACCTTGAAGTGCCCCACACTCGTCGATACCCTATCGCTACCCAAAGTATTTTTGACGAATATATAATTTTAAAAAAAATGAATACAAAACTAACAAAAGCAAAAAAAAAAAAAAAGGTTAATAAGTACAAAGCAATAATCCAATAATGAAATTAGGCCAAATCATTCATTTACACTACTCCGAAATCTTTTGATATGAAACTAATGATAATTCATAAACGACAAAAATAAAATAAAATAAATCAAGTATGGCTTTATAGCTGGGTTTACGCATTACAACAAAGGGATCAGGTCATACTTTAAAAAAAAAAATTGGGGGATCAGTTGGCCATGGTAATGGTGTGTGAAAAAGTATGGTTGTTGAGGGTAAAATTGACAAAACATTCCTCATACTAACGGCATCCATCAGACATGATTGACAAGGGGTCTCAGTGCAATTTCAGAAAAAGCAAGGGAGGTCCCTGAGGTTGTCGGAAACCTCAGGGGAGGTCAGTGTAATTTACCCAAAAAACTATAGTGGAACAAGTTACTAAAACTAAAGATCAAAAAAACCAAAAAACCAAATGGTGGAACACCCCTGGATCGTGTGCCGGATGCGAGTTTGGGTATCAAGGACCTCGCGTCTTGTAAATGCGAGATCTTTCCATTTCCCTTTCGCAATCTGATCCCCTCTCTCCCCCTTCGCTCTCTCCCTCTCAAATCTGTGTGCTATTCTTACAGGCAACCTGTGTGCTTGTGCTTGAACAAGGGGACCAGATATGCCTTGTGACGATACATTCAAATGGACATGAAATTGTTTGCTCTTTCTCCATCGTCGACAGCCAGTAAACTCCCATTCCTCTCTATTCTTTCCACTGTGTACTTCTTTTTTTTTATTTTTTTCTCTCCAATGCTCAACTTTAGTATCATTTCAAGAAACAAATTTAGTTTTACATTTCACAAATATGCAATAGTACTAGACCATCTCCAGCCATTTATTCGAAATTCTATTCGAATTCTGTAGAAAGCCTCGTTTTGCTACAGTGGAAAAATACAGCAATGATTAGGTAAAAGCTCATATATCTTTTAATTTGATAGCCACACAATAGTCTTGAATTTTTTTAGTAAAATATGCGTTTCCTTTCGCTTGGGTAACAAGTAGGGTAAAGCTTAAATTTTCGTGGAGGTTGGTTTAGGTAAAAAATTGTAGAGATGTTTTTGGATGTTTTTTTACTCCATATAAAACTTGGGTATGTTGTTGCATATTCAAAATGCATGCGTATCAGCTTTAGACTTGGAATTATTGGCTTCAACTTCTACTGATGGTCACGCACGAGTATGGAATACGAATTATGGTGTTCTATTTACTTCTTTGACTCATTAAGTGTTATGTACTATCGGATCTAACTCTTTGTCCCGCCTCACGAATGCAGTGGAAGACATAGAGCCATAGAAGATAAAGACATGCAAGCAGGAAGCCGTTCTTGTTTTTTTTTGAACTGGAAGCCGTTCTTGTTTGGCACATGCTTAAAGGTTTGGTTTGGCCATACATGTAGTTCTATACATTCTCTGTTTTTTATGGTTTGATGTATTCAGTTGTTTTCAGTGAAATATGCGAGGAAGCAGTGGCAGCAGCAGTTTGGGACATTAATACCTGCAATTTATAAGGGAATACATAGAAAGCTGTAATCTGTCATGTCCATCAACCTGAACGGAAAACATCATGAACTGTAAGATTTACATTTTACCTATCAATACTTAATTCGTATGTTCTTTATTGTATTCATTAACAAATAAAATTAACGTAGAAAGAAAAAGATAAGAGCAAATGTTTTACCCAAAAAAGGATAAGAGCAAATGCTCGATTCTTACATTTGCTTACTAACATGAATGTTTCAGGGAGTCAAGTAGCAGCAGCGTCATTGTCAAACACAGCTAGAAATCTTCCGTCTAGGATCTTCCTAAGTTGTAATGTTTTGTATGACTAAAGTTTCCCCCGGACAACATTCTGTTGTTGTCCTATAGTCTTGTACAAACCTGTCTGCTTGTAACTTTATCCTGTGAGAACATAAATATTATGAGCTCTTTCTGTGTGTGTTTGAGGGTGGGTGGGTGGGGGGATTGAGTGCACACATAAACTAATTTAAGTCGTCCACGGGATACTCAGGATGTTGCCCTTTCCCGGGCTCACACTATATAATATATTGTTTGAACATGATTTCTGCCATCAGAAAAGCAAAACTAGCTTCTTCTTTTTGTGAAATAATAATGTTGATCTCTACCATTTATAAATGTTTTCATGTTATAATTTCCTTACCTCTTAGGCAGTGAGTTAGGCAAATGAAAGCATTCTTGTTGCCCATTTGCCGTATCTTATGTATAGTTATGATATTGTTACATTCCTTCCATGTGTTCATCTCCATCACAAGGTCAACCATTTTGTCTTTCCAACTTTTGATCTCCAGTTGCAAAAATTGTCATCTCTGAAATAGAATGCCAGAAACTAATTATGCTACTTTCGCTATGTCAGGATTGCTATGGATGAACAGAATGATGAAGATTCGGTGTCAGTTGTTAATGTTGTTAAGAACGAAGAAATTGAAGTTGAGACGAGGGAGCTAACTGCCACTCCTCTTAAAAGATATGTTACGGTTATTGATAGTGGTGCTAATAAGTGGGTATGCAATTTCGGGTGCAAATCAGAACCCTATACGGGGACGTATTCCCGAATTAGGGCTCATTTCATTGGGCTGTTACCTGGACAAAAATCTCAGGGAGTGGCCTTGTGTTCCAAAGTTAGTAAGGAAGAGAGGGAGAAAATGAAAAAGGAAGAAGATGAAGCCAAAAGAGTTTTTGGTGGTTGCACCCGCAAAACCACCATTTCGGGTGTTCCAGTTGGGTCACAGGCATACAGAACAACTTCAAGTGCGTGTCTTGACAAAGGAAAGGATGTCTCTGATAAGTACATTGTATCCTGCAAAGAGGAGGTGGATGGTTCAGTGGCACGTTTTTTCTATGGCTGTGGAATACCCATAAATGTAGCAAAGTCTCCGTTCTGGGTTGATATGGTTCATGCTATTAATGAAGCACCCAAAGGGTATGAGCCACCAAGCTCAGAGAAGATAAAAACTACACTTCTTGACAAGGAAAAAACGAAAGTCGATCAAGCGTTAGTTTTCATCAAGCAACAATGGCCAACGTATGGGGTTTCTGTTGTCTCAGATGGTTGGATGAATGCCAAGAACGAGTCGTTTGTCAAAATAATGGCAGTTTCAGAAGGCAAGGCGATGCTCATTAGTGGACTAGATAGTTCCAGAGAGGATGTCTCAAGTGAATTTATTGCAGAAGTTTTGCTAAAATCAGTTGAATCTGTTGGTGCCTTTAATGTAGTGCAAATTGTGACGGATAATGCACCCACTTGTAAGGCGGCTGGGAGAATAGTTGAAACCGCATATCCGCATATTTTCTGGTCAGGTTGTGTAGCTCATATTCTTAGTCTCTTGTTGAAAGATATGGTGAAGTCACGGAACCCTAGTTTGGCTTTTGTTGCTGATTGTTACAAGAAGGTGAAAGGGGTCACCAACTATTTGAAAAATCACAGTTCATCGTTGTACATGTTTCGTACATTTCCTGAGCTTGATGGTTTTCAAGCAAAAAAGAGAAGATACGGGCAACATTTTTTGGTACTAGAGCGCGTTCTTCGTGTAAAGAATGCTTTGATCAATATGGTTTTGTGTGAGGAATGGGATAAACTCAAGAGAGGTAGATCACACTCCAAGATGGAGCATGATGAGGTGAGAAAAGCCATTCTGGACGATGATTTCTGGAAGAATTTGAGGACTACAGTGACATTCATGAGACTCATATGGGACATGATATGCTACTGTGATTCCGACAGAGCTTGTATTGGGGAAGTTTATCAAAGAATCGATGACATGTTGGGATCCCTTAATGTCGCATTGCCCGATAATGCTGAGCTGAGGCGAGTCATTCAATATCTGGTTGCTGAAAGATGGGACAAAGCAGACGTTCCTCTATTTACAGTTGCGTATGTACTTACTCCCCACTATTATTCGCATTCTTGGCTAACAAGCTTGGCTCCGGGTGGAAAGAAAAGGAAGAAACCTCATGCCGATCCTGGTGTTCAAAAGGTCTATTTAGATGTTGTTGATCGGCTTGTGACGGATTCGAAGGAAGCATCTCTAGTTCGTCAGCAACTCAGCCATTTTGTCAGCAACACTGGTTCTTTCTCTTGTCCTCAAGCTATAAAAGATAGAGATACAATGTCTGCACTTTCATGGTGGCATTTGTATGGTGCAACTGCTCCTGAGCTTTACGGTTTGGCTATTAAGGTTTTGTCTCAATGTGTTAATACCTGCTGTGCTGAAAGAGAATTGGCCACATGTGATTACATCCGTAACGTAAAGAGAAACAAAACCAATGTCGGGCGTGCAGAATCTTTGGTCTATGTCCATTATAACCACCGGTTATTCACAAGAAACCGAGAGGATTATGAGGGGTTGTATCAGAACTGGGATAATTTTCTTACTGATGATAATTTGGAGATTGATGTGGAAGCAATCGAAGAGAGGGAATATGCAAAACTTCGTCGTACCGAAATTTTTGAGACACAGTCCTGGCCATATAGCACCACACCTTCTGTCATGTCTTCTCAGACTTCAACTCAAGGATCTTCGAAATGGCACGTGGATGAGACCGGTTGCAATAAAAGGCCACGAATGAGGTAATAAATCCATCTTGATTTTGAGGAAGAGAGAGATTATCCCTGGATGGGTTATTATGACAATTGTAGACTTGAACGATCTTGTAAATACTTCTATGCACGAGTGATATTCTCATGTCTTCCTTTTTTTCGTTTATTGAGCCATTGGAGTGGTTTGTTGGCTATCGATATTCCATCTAGCTGATTTGTTGCATAGATGTTCTTCTTTGCAAGCCCTAGGTCAGGAACGGGTGGGACCATTGTGGTGGGCTGGGATGGAGCAAACAAGTGGAGATGCGGTGGGATATGGTGGATTGAGGTTTGGTGGGGAATTTTAACCAGTTCAATGGAGAAAACTTATTAACGTAGCCGATCCCAATTGATTGGGGCTTAATGCTCGATTAGATTTGGTTTTGTTTGGTTTTGCGGAGTTATAACCCCAAGAGAGGTTACATGCAACATGGTTTTAAGTTTTTCCTGGGTTAGGTGCATCTCAGCCTACATGACAGCATTGGAACAGAGACTGAGCTGAAATTAGGATTGGAACATGAAAAGTCAGTGACATTTTAATATCGTAGTAAACGCGCCAACGCGCCGATAGCTATTTTAAGTTGATACGAGAAGACCACAAAACTGTAAATTACTATGTGCAATACAAAATTTTTGTTGTACAGCAGTAGAACAAGCAAAACTTCACCAGCTTCCACACTCCAAACTTCAGACCAGGTTTCTAGCTTCTCCAGGAGGTTGTAATGGTATTGGCTCAAGTGGCTCTAGCCAGTACCGCAATCCGGCAACAGCAACGCAAGCAACCAAAACCAGCCACGTGGTAATCTGTCGGACCCCGAAAAGAGTCAACGACTGGTTCAAACACGCGCTGAGAAGGAAGTCCAAAACCCCAAAATCAGTGTAAGGTTGAAGATAACAGAGGGTGCAGAGACAGTGACAGGCAAGAAAGAGGAAGACCAATATGCCAGCAACGGATTTCTCGGAGTAATAGTAGACTAGTATGTTTCCACATAACAGGAGTGTGGCTCCAATGGTTTTCCTGAGGCGTTCGCGCCCTTGGAAAAGATGAGTGGAGTTTGGATTCAGCTGTGAGGCCCAGATGAGAGAAACCACTATGGTTTCAATATACCAGGAGAAGAATATTGTCAAGTTCCACCCAACTGTGACTAGAAAATCATGCCTTTTCTTGAAGATTTCCATGCTGTAAAGTTGCCATACGCTTAGATATGAGAAAATAAAGCCAAGAATCCACCAGAAAAAGAGGCTCGGCCAAACAGGGCGCAACATTGGAGCTAACAGAATTGGGGATACGAGAAACTGAGAAATGGGTCTTGGGACGATGAGGTCCTTTTTGAGACTTGGTCCGATTGCGTGTTGATTCAAAGATGAATATTGACTTTAGTACGATTTGAATGTATGTATGGTTTGAAAGTCACTTTCATGAAGAATGATTTCTGTAATTGGAATTGATTCTCAAATTGTGGCTTTTTTTTGTGTGATTTGAAAAATGTATCACGGAAAAATGTATTTTAGAATCTAGCTGCGAAACAACAAAAATCTAAATATGCATAATACAGAACGCAAAAATGAATCTTCCAAACGCCCTCTAAGTTTTGCTCAGTCAATGGCTTTTGGTGTTCGTAGACCTGTTTAAGGTTTGTGATACAGTAATTGACAGAGTCAAGAACAGAAACTGGAATTATTGGTGCTAGGTAGTGTTTGGGAGCCAATTTGTGTTCAGATTATGGATTCTGCACCGTAGATTGTTGAGTTAAAATCAAAGTCTGAAAAAATGTTTACCTAATACGGTGCAGAATAGATTTCCCTAGTGGAGTGGAAATTTGCATTAAGAATCCAAAAAGTACCTTCGGAGATGATTTTTCAATTAAGCATTATCCAGTTTCATTTCTCAGAATGCATTCTCGCCAAACAAGTAAAATAGGAAAAGGGGTTATCCGAGGGGCAATTTTGTTCACTTTCTTTAAAAAAAAGGCGAGCATTACCTTCTTTTTTATTACTAGTTGAAATAGTATAGGTCCCATCAAAATGTGACGTCATCCCATCAAAAAGTGACATCCCACCAAAAAGTAATGTCATCCATACCAAAAAGTGTATTGCAGGGGTGTGACCTACACCATTTCAACAAATAAGAGGCAGAGTAATGTTCAACCTTCTTAAAAGAGGGTGAACATAATTGCACTCCACCCAAACAGAGCCTTAGTCTCAGGGGCGGCTTCAGAAATTTTTAACAGGGTATTCAAGAATTACCTTAACTGTACTAGCTATATTAAAAAATAATGTCTACACAAAATTTTCTATATTAGTGTAAATATTGCGATAAAAAAACATAAAGTAAAATTTACAATTGTTCTCCATGAATATTATATTTTGAGCCAAACAAGATTAAATAATCCCATAGATTTACTAATGGCCTTTTGGGAGAAGTTTTTTTTTTTTTGGATATGGAAAAATTACTCCCTCCGTTCTTTTTAATTGTTGAGTATTTCATTTGGGACTGTAAACCTTAAATCAGTTTTTAAGTCGATGTATTGTGATAGAAAACTGGGTGTTCAACAAAGGACTAACCTGAAAATACTAATATATGTATTCTAAGACATATTTTTTGTCAAGAGAAGTTATGGAGCCGCCCCTGCTTAGTTCTAGATCTATTTATTAATGTCAACTGTCAAGAAGAAAAACGGGCATTATGGAAGAAATGGGTTTTGGAGAGAAAGTATGTTCCTCTGTAGCTCCTCTTCAATCCCCTTCAAATGGACTACAGAAAACCACCTCTCCAATTTTGGCACGAAAAAGAATTTATTTGATCTCACTTCAATGATCGGGACCGTTCATATTTTTGAACTCATTGAGTGCATCAAGCATGTCTAAAATCAAGTTGATCTATTATCATTTGATATGATTCGGAAACATATTGCAAAAATAGAAGAAAAGGAATAAACTTAAGTTTTGATATACTTAATGTTCTCAACGAACTAAACAAAATATGATCACGATTATTGACATGGGATCGTAAAAAAGTTTTGTAGGCCTGAATTGCAGAGGAGCTGAACTCCTTTCTATGGGTGGAAGATTGGCCCGTGATTCACAAAAGTCTACATCATTGTGTGGAATTTTGTAGAAAATTCTTGTTTGTACGACAACATAAGACCCAAAGATTTGCGGTTAAACATTCCGTTATATAGTACAAAGGAAACAAAAATTATAAATTCATTTGGGAAAAAGTCAAATAAAGTAAAAATAATATGAAAAGAGTGAAGAATAAAGAAGGCACCAATCCAAGCAAAACAAAAATAAAAGGCAAACCGAGCCTTAAATCCTGATCAATTGGGATCGGTAGAAAGAACAAACTTTAACCGAAAACTTTAAAAAGTACAAAGAGAGAGAAATTCCAAAAAGATCAATGCTTAAATGGCCAAACGGAAGTTAATTTTGATCCAGGCTACAATGGCAGACATGACCACTTTTTTTGAAAAAATGAGACACGAAAATGATATGGGTACACCACCCCACGTACTCCAAATGCACATCAACACACCCCGATCGTCATCTCAGAAATCAATGGTCTGGATTTTGAAATGAGTTCTTACCGGTCAAAGTTTCATTTCAAATCTAGAACGTCGAAAAATACTTTTGGACGATTAAGATGTGTTAGTGTGCATTTGGGGTACGCGTGTGTGGTGTACCCATACTATGTTGACAGAGACATGTCCACTTGCTACATGCTTTTAGACTGGAATGTTCCGAAGCACATGATTGCAGCTCCAAGATACTTACGACGATACGTTCGCAGCTGTTAAACAAGATGATTCGAATACGGATTTTCTCAACCTGAGATTCCAATAGAATTGTAACACTATGAAAGCCACTGTGAAATTCCAGTCAATAGACTCTGGAATTTCTTTTTTTTTTTTTTTTTGAAGATTTCCATCATGTAAAGCGCCCACATAGAAGCTGGAGTACGGTAGGGGCAGAGGGAATTTCCGGTGGAGCGGTGAAATGCGTAGAGATCGGAAAGAACACCAACGGCAAAAGCACTCTACTGGGCCGACACTGAGAGACGAAAGCTAGGGGAGCGAGCGGGATTAGAGACCCCAGAGTCCTAGCCGTAAACGATGGATACTAGGCGCTATGCGAAAGCCACCCGCACAGTGCTGTAGCTAACGTGTTAAGTATCCCGCCTGGGGAGCACGTTCACAAGAATGAGACTCAAAGGAATTGACGGGGGCCCGCACAAGCGGTGGAGCATGTAGATCAGAGAAAACACCGCAAATTATATACCAGAAATACATACTACGCCAAATAGGATGTAGCACTGGAATAAGAGCATGAAATGCAAACACGAATGGAGTACTCAAAATATAGAGCGCTGTTGGGTTTTAGGAAAGATCATTAGATGGATCTCCTTATGCAGATAAAACACCAGCGAAGTCCATTGAGTTGGTAGATGCGCGTGTATGTGGGAGTGTACCGATAAAATGCACTAATACATAAAAAGACAGATGTATAAAAAATATCATAACTTTCATTGTATATGTATTGGTTACGAAAAAAATTTATGCTTATGGAACCAACTAATTGACATCTATCAATCCATGTCTAATACACATACCGCATCTAAATTCCCAGAAAGAAAAAAAGATCTACGGAAGAAAACACAGTACAAAAAATTTCACTTCATCCAAATTATTTCTCTTCCAATAGGAAAGATGTGCAAGACAACAGTGACGATAGCTCCTCTTGTTTAGCCAATCCGAAACCTTGCCACCGTATTCTCCCAAAACTGTCAAGCAAGAATATATACCTGTGGAGAGCAATACAAAACAGAAAGCAAACTTCAGAACAACCTATCTTATCTGGCCAATTATCTACAAATCAAACAAACTAAGAAGATTCATACCCAGTGAGAAGGTTTAATATTTTAAGCTCTTTTCTGAAGTAATAATTGTCCCCAAATGAGTAACCAATCTGTCTCTGGAGCATATCCTTTCTTCCATCAGGTTTAGATTTCCTCATTACTCGAAGTAGTAGCCACTTAATTGGATTGCGCGATAGTAGCCATGAGTCTATAAGGGAGACCTATACATGCAGTAAACTTGTTCATCATTGTAACTTGACATGATTCCATAGCATGATATGGACACCTTGTAATCAAGATAAAGGTTATTTTCATATACAAATCATCTACCCTGGACATGTCTGGTGATCACAAGAGCTTGGGTGTTCTATAGATCAATCAATGCAAAAATAATGGAGAGCTGCTGCCGGATCATCATTGGCTAGTGTAGAAGGTGAACTGTCTAAAATAAAATGTTTATGTAGTGGAGTTGATGATAACAAAAGCCACCAAATTGTTTGATTCCAATAAAAGGAGAAAACAAAAGTTGTTTCATCCTGAATAACCTAACCGAAACAGAGCGCTTATTTCAACTTTCTTCAGGAAATCATGTATCACGCCAAATCGTGTACATACAATGAAGAAGCTAAACATGGATCCTGTATCACACTGAGAAATGTGTGCCAAAATGGACAAAGGGAAAATAGTGTTTCGGGGGCATCATGTATCACCAGATTCTAGGTAAGTAAGGAGCTTCCTCTTTCGGTTTAAAACTATGACCGGGCAACAAGATGAAGAAATGAACCAGTCTTTGAAGTAAACAATGAAGCACTAGTACCTCGTACAATTGTACTTTCTCCGTGTTACTGAAAGCCTCACCAAAAGGCACGCTCCAAGAATCTACCATCGCCTGTGAAGTGTCAACAAAGAGTATTTTAAAGATAAGTGTCGATATGTCTCCCATTAGACATATTAGCTATCCCTGGAGTATACAACAAACCAGAACTTCCAGCAAATTATCTTCTAAAAAATTGCCGGAATAGTTGAAAGTCTTAAACAGATGGCATGTATAACAGCCAGAGCGACATATATCAAGACTTTATACCCTACGAAAGAATATAAATTTCTAAGAAGGTGCCATGTCTGTGTCAAACATGTCCTGAGTATAGACGCTCCATGTAGCAAATAATGTCCAAAATTGCCATTTCTTCTATAATCTTTTAGAGCCAGACAGACCAGGGCGACACACATCCATTGCTCATTTTCTGGTCATTTGGAATGGGATGTGCAGAGAAAGTGTAAAGGGGAAAGCCATATCACTTGTTTGGATAGCTTAATAAGGGAGCAGGGCAGAGGGAGGGAGAGACGAAAACTGAAAGAAAGAGAAATCAAAACTCTTTAAAAGCCACTCTTTAAATATCTTAAAGAGGTAATAATAACGGGGCTAATGCCCACCATTTGGGTTAAACAGTCCACAAGAACTTTTTAAGGTGGATTCAGCCCGATTTGTTCATGTTTTACTCATATTGTTGGAAAATTGGCATACATTGCTTTTTCAAACTTCATATTGAAGTTCTAGAAGAGGCATGAGAAGTTGGGTGACTACGTCTTCCTACAAGGGGTGCAAGAATATGTCGGCAGAAAACTTATAACATAGCATTCTTTTGCAGGAAATTTTTTTAAACAATGTCTAGGAATGCAGAGTACACATTATTGTCCCCACGAGTTAAATTCAACCATTTGAGCAATAATGCAAAGCATGATCTGAGAAGCATGTACTTCAAACCTGAGAACTTGCTCGGAACGAAAGACAAAGTAAAGTTGCCTTTGGGACGTTGGACTTATTTGCATCAACATCATCCCCATTAGATGTAATGGGCAGCTTTAGAGCTGTACCATCTGGAAAATTCACTTCGAGTCCTGGAAATTTCACAGCTGCCATTGCCGGGATTATAATCTTATTTGCAGCTGCAATCTACATGATGCAACACTAATACATTTAATTACAAATTAGCAACACTAGACGATGCATATGAACATACATGATCTATGTACAGAATAATCTAGTGGAAACATTCACAACATTACACCGTTGATCCAGAAAAAATTTGCCGGGCTAGCACCGAGTAATACCAAGCACATTTTTTTTTTTTTTGTGTGTGGATAAGTGGGTGTTTGGGCCAACTTGCGCGCATATTGACTAGTCCCCCCACTTGCTGTTATGCTTACACTCAACCGACCCCTTGGGGTTAATACCAAATTGCCAATGACAATTGATGTTTCATAACTAGTGTACTAAAAGCTGATGTGGGCACCAACACATTAGCGGATAAGCCCCACCCTCTTATTTTCATCACCCATGAGGTATTGATTTTATAGTTCCACAAAAGCAATTAGTACACTAGCTAGAAAGCATTTAGCATTACTCGGTTAGCACAGCTCAATGCCACTCTATCGAAACCCCAAAGACAAAGTTGAACAAAAAAAATCCTGGTAGTATAAGTTCCAATACAGCAGTTGGGAATTTGGACAGGTAACATTAATCGTACCTTACCACCGTGTTGCTTCATCTCAGAGATGTCAGCAAAATAACCTCGATTCATCTCATCTGCACTGCCCTAGATCATAACATTATCATCAATTACGCATATAACTTCAAATTCATCTCATGTACTAAAATGTAAAGGGTAGTTGCAGAAAATGTAGAAATAAAACATACAGCCGAGCACGCTCTTTCTCGATTGCAGCTTTGTTTCCAATCTGTAATGAAAAAGGGTTTCCAGTATAAGAACCCTAGGGAAGTTTTTCGCCAAAAGTTTCCTTGGAAACAAAACAAAAGGAAGAGATGAGAGACCTGGTAAATGTCGAGAAAGCGATTCGTGGTCCTTTGAGATGGATGGTGTGAAGGGATGAGAGAGAAGGGCCTATCTTCTAGCGTGAAGAAAATTCGACAATTGAGTATTTCTTGTGCCGTAGAGCTCAATCGCTTCCATCGCAACATCTTCGATCTGATTTCGTTTTTGTTTCCCCTCCCTCCCAGTCTCTCTCTCTCTCTCTCTCTCTCTCTCTCTCCTCCTAGCAGCTGGTGCAAGAAGACCAGTCTGGACAAATATGACTCTGTTTTGGGCCCAAGTGGGCATGAAAAATGGTGCTAAAATTTGTGCCAAAACTAAGCGAATGGATCTCATCCTTAGGCCCAACGGGTGAGTGGAAAAGAAAGTGATTAACAGGACGGAACCAGGATTTTTTTTATACGGGAGGCCATTGTAGCAACAAATTTTTATTTGAAATTTCAAGGTTGAGGATTACAAAATACTTAATTGATAACCAAAACATAAACAATAACAAAGTGAAAATATAAAAGTTTCTCAAAATGTTTCCACAACTATGTATCAAAATGGAATGTGGCCCTCTTTTAGACCGGCCTATAAGAGTCATCTATAATTGAGTCCACACTAAATTTCACTCTTACAAAGATATTTTGGTTTTGTCCGGAGGAGAGAATTGAATGGTGGTCCCAAATGAGAAAAAAAAATGTTTTGAGTATAAAATGTATTTTATAATTGTTAAACCTTTTTGAAAATAAGGTGGCTGGACATGGTAAGTAGAAATATACCTACAAAAATGCACTACATAATTTTTGGAGTTTTCAAGTGGGGGTGGCCTTGCCCCCAAAGCCAAAGCATAGTTTCGTCTTTTGGTGATTAAGCAAGCGGACGAACGACTGCAACTTTATCAAGCACACACCAACCATCTAGATCAATTTATTGTACATATGTTTTCATTAGTCATGTGAGTGAGTCACGAGTCTGGAGAATACATGTGAAATGTCTTTCGACTTTACGTCTCACGACGTCTTTACAAATTTGAAGTATCCAATCATATGAAAAAGTGTGGAACCTCTACTACAAATAGAGGCCTTACTAAAAAAAATTCTAACATTTGAAAGAATGACGATAATATAACCCAACCCTTTTAATTGTAGACCACCCTCTTAATGTCGAGAAAGCAATTCTGAGGTACTTTTGTGATGGACGGTGTGAAGAAGAGTAGTCGGCAACTCAGAAGTTCACTGGTGCCGTAAAGCTCAATCATTTCCACCCCAACATCTTCGATTTGATTTTGTTTCGTTTCATTTCGTTCGTCTCTCTTTCTGACCTCCTCTCAACTGGCGCGAAAAGCAGTTGTAGAGCCAAGATTTTAGTTCGAGGGGAGCTGATTTAATAAACATTCTTTTATCTAATGCATTCTTATTATATTATTATAGAGTTTTTGCTTTACAATATGCTATATTCCACAAAAAAAATTGTACTTATTCGCGTAACGTAGCAAAAGTATATAAATTACTTTATTCTATTTTTTTTGCTCAGCCCCCTACTTAGTTCCGCCACTAGCGAGAAGTCACCACTAAAAAAAAAACCCTCTAAATTATGAAACTAGGGTTTATCTCAATTCCCAAGACACTAACACTAGTCGACTCAAGAGACCCGGTTGCTGCAGAACTCCTATTTATTTCATATGTTTTGAACTAAACTCAATAAAACCCTTCAATATTCTATCGTATTTCTTTATATCTCGATCACGTACTCAAGTGTGTACTTCTAAGTGATCTCTGTGTTCTCTCCCTCATAGTCCTATTTCAAGTACTTATAGGGCAAGGCCCCTACCTAAGGAGAAATATTGAATGTGCTCATTGTGTAAATAAGAAACCCTAATTCTCCTGGAATAATATTTCCTATTTCACAATTCATATAATTACAGTTGCTTTCCCACTTTTATCTTAATTATATTTTGAGTTGCATGTTAAATACTTATTAATCTCCCCCACATTAAGATTACAGATAATAATTGATTAAATATAATTACCTTCAATTATATTTAATCATCAAGGCGATTGACACTGAAGAGGATCCACTATGTAATGAGTCAAAGTCAACAATATTAAAACGCACATATCTATTAATTCGCTTTATTTTAAGATCATAAGCATTCATAATAATCATGAGGCCTTAATTGTCTTATAAAGTCATTCTAATGACATTACTCATACGAGATCTCGTTCGATTCACGCAAAGTATATTAGCATAACCCTTCCTTCATTCTATATACTATGCCAAAGCATGAAGATCAGCATAGTATGTTTTGAGCCATCTTTCAATGATCTTGACCTCCACCTTTCTTTGCTTGATCAACCACAGCGGATCATTTTCCTTGCCCCTCGAATATCCAAGCAATGGGATCCTGCAGAAATTAATTAACAATCTGAAATTTTGAACAAATTAAATTAAAAACCTTGTGATTTTTCATTTAGTACGTGTACCTGATTTATGGAATGAGACATGGTTTTGTATCAGGTGATCCACAGAGCTATTAGTGGGGAAGTTGGAAAATTGCTTCCACCATTCACTTTAGAAAATCATATTCTAAGCAGTTTAGAGGTTTTTTTCCAAATTTCCCATAGGTTTCGGAATTATATTTGTTAGAAACTTGTCCCTCTCTATTGATAATTTTTTCACCCATTTGACCCAACCTTTAATTTTTTTACCTATCTCACATTCTTTGTCTCGGTATCCCTCCACGAATCCCGACATATTTCTTCCTTTCATTCTCTCTTTTTCCCTTCAATTCTTCTCATTATTCTCCGTTCTCCCTCTGTCAAACCACCACGTTGTCTTCATCCTCAACAACATGTTTGTACTTTTATTCTCTTCTAATGTAACACGAAATTTGATACTGTGTATAATTATACGTACTATTTATCTTACCTCTACCCTTATACATTCGCTTAATTTAGGTTAATAATTTGTCGTGACAATGTTATACAAATAAAAGGGTAGGCATATGATTAGTACAAAAAGGTGGCATGGTCTATTTATCCTAAATCTTTAAAATCCACTGAGGTATCTTTTAGTTACAGAAGTCCTACCATTGCATAATCCTGATAAAAAAAATTGTGTACAATTATTAAGATGGCTGAGCAGGACATACCTTGACGAGTATAAACCGCAAGAAGAGTGTCTGATAAGTGCTTTAACACCCTGTAATAAAAGATTATTAGGATTGGTAAGTCAACTAGGTGAATCTTCCTGCGTTATGATTGGTTACATCATTTAAGGCCTACTGTATCGGCAAATGCTCAAGGATTAATAAAATTTTCTCTCTATTCTTAGAAAAAAAAAAAACTAGGTGAATCTTTCAATTTCTTTTCCTAATGCTTGAAAATGTAGAGTTTAATTTACCCTGCACTGCTGTAAGGATCTCTAAGACCATTGGAGAAAATGATGTTGCTAGCAAACCTATGGAGAACCAATTTTATATCCTGCAAAAGGGTCGTAGATAATAATATTAGTGTTGTTTTTGGATTAAGAATTAACAAAAAAAAAAGCGGTTTCATTTTTTGGAAAGTGGCTAGAAGTGAATAAATAGTACTCCGATATACAATTAATCAAATAAGAATCAGAAGGACTTACATGACCTCCATAGTAGGTTGTGACCCAGTGGGGCCGAGGTGAGACCCCGTACCAACTTGTGCAATCCATGATGTGTTGCGTTAGATTGAAAGGATCTGGTTGGAACATGGTGTCTTTGATGCCAATGCCCATGGGAAACACCATCTCACTACATGTCTACACATAAATTTAATTCAACGTCACTTAGATAAAGACCACACAACTAGCTAACACCCTTTTCTCGATCTCTTCTGCCGTATCTATGAGGCTGAATCCCAATACAAATGCCCAAAGCAGCATTATAGCATTGCACACTTGCAATGCGACAACTTTTCATTTTCCTTTTTCTTTTCGAATTTTCAATCATTATTTCACATGGGCAAAAAATCCCAACAGATAATTCATTCCGCTCTACATTGACAAACACAAAAATATAATGTGCATTTTTCTTTATGCTTAATTTTTCATAAATTAAAACCACAAAGATATAAGTGTACGTATAAACTAACTTACTTGCCAATCCCATCCTATAGCTGTTTCCTGTTCTGGAGTAATTGATTCTGATGTAGAATTGTTGATACTGTTGACATAGCATGCCTGATTACCAGCGTAGGCAACAAGACCTGCAAATATCTTGCCGAGAATATAAGTTCCTTGTTTTGCTCCATCAATTGCCCCACAGATCTGTGTAACAGGATACTGTGGTGGACTATCATATTGAGCTGCATCGCCATATATTCGAAATTTTAAGTAATTCTTGAGTGCGTCAGAATTGCTCAATGGGCTGAAAAATTAGGACAACGACTGGATAAGTACTAAAGCTTTTCGAATCAAAGTAAATACAACATAAATGCAAATTGCCTATTCGGAAAAAAACAAAAAAAAAAAAACATAAAAGCAAATCAAGAATGTTCAATTACGTGCAAGTCTTGAATTTTTGGCTCAGGATTGAGAGACCGTTGGGCATGGAAGCTACTCTATCAATTTCGGACCATGATTTTCGTATTGTTTCATAGCAATTGTTACTAGTTTCCTGCAACAGTAAGCATCCCATCATTACTATTGTTATCGTTCATGATTTAGTTTGAATTGAAAAGAGGTTGATTCATAGCTATAAATATCATAAAGGATCAATGCTTTTGGTGTATGAAAACCCCACTGGATTGCTCTTGGACAATGGCTATGACACTTTCTTTTGGCTGGATAATTGGCATCCAAATGGGCCTTTGTATAAGCTTTTAGATGATCGAACCATTTCTATCCTTGGAAGAGCTTTGTTTGCTAAGGTGAGCTCTGTGATTCTGATGCAGTGGCCATGGAAGAGAACTTTTTTAGGCATTTTAAGCCTAGGATGGCAAAATCGTAAATATGCGGCTGTGGAATTTTGCGTCGGGCCCACTTGTTTCCGAACCGAAACGGCCCAACGATCAATACCCATCGCCTTGGGCCTTGGTGTACGTCGTTTTTCGGGCTTTCGACGCTGTTTAGGGCTCCGAAAGGCCAAATTGGCCGTTTTAGGAAAGATTTGACTTGCTAATTACTTAGGCAAGGAAAGTCCGAATTGAGCTCCGCTTTCGGGGAAAGTCTTAGAATTTTCTCTAGTTTCTATTTTGTTATTATTTTCGAATTTTCCATTTTTGGTAATTTTTCGTTAATTATTGATTTGGCTTCCTTTCCGGGGCAAATCAATTAGGGTTTCAGTTTTTCCTATTTAATGAGTTGTAAGCCTTGAAGGCATGACAGTTTTTTATTATTATTGAATGAAAAAGAGTCTAGAGAGCGTTTTCTCTAAACCAAACTTGTTTGTGTTCGATTGTTGCACGTCTTTTCTGTAGTTCATAAGGCGCCCTGCATCAGATTCACAATGGTAATTGGCATTGGCCTAGGCCTAGAAGCCATATAATTCAGCAAATTCAAAATTCTATTTCTGGGATTCTGTTACCTCAAGATGGTAGGAATGATGAAGTGGTTTGGACTGCTTCTCCTACAAGGAAATATAGTTCTAAGCATACATGGGACACGGTGCGACGGAAGAAGGAGAAGGTCTCTTATGCTCATGTAGTATGGTTTTCTCAGAATGTTCCTAAATGGGCCTTCATTCTTTGGTTAACTTGTGTCCAAAAGCTTTCGACAAAAGACAGACTCAGGAGATGGGGGATGGAAGTGGATCCAGGTTGTGTTCTTTGTCATCATGGAGATGAAAACCTCCAACACTTGACTACTCAAGCGGTATATATATGGGAGAACATTTTGGCAAGATTTCAACTGTATAGGAAGGCGGAGGACTGGGACAGGGAACTTGCCTGGGCTATTGGTTTTTGCAAAGGAAAAAGTCTCAAATCAATGGTGTCTAGGTTGGCTTTTGCAGCAACTGTTTATCATGTATGGCTTGAACGAAATTCTAGAGTGTTTGGAGGTAGAGATAAAAGCCAGCAGGAAGTTCTGGATTGTATTGAGGAGAATCTCAGATTGCGGATTTGCATGGGGCGGTTCCCAAACTCAAGAGAGAATATGAACATTTGCGATTCTTGGCACATGTCTCATCGGATTTTAGTTTGAGGTGGCCTTAGATCCTAGTTGTTAGGTGTAGTTTGTACATGACTTCTTTTCCTTGGTTCTTTTTCGTTTAGAGGGGCTTGCCTTTTTGTTATCTGGATTTGGTTGTTATAAAATTTTCACTTACCAAAAAAAAAGAAAAGAGGAAAAAAAAAAAGGAGTTATGAATTGAAGATTTACCATGAAATCCTTTTGGACAACTGAAAAGTATCCGCCTACTGGAGTGATGTTATCAAAGTAAAGGAGAGGAGCTGATGAGGCCAGAGCTCCGAGGGCAACATGGGGGTACTTCAGCCGGAACCATGCAGCTAGCACTTTATCAAGGCGAGAAGAGAAAAACAAATTAGAACAAGTGCAAGAAAGCAATTTTTAAATGTATATATATATACCCCGACGGTAAATAATTTATTTTTGTTATGTAGTCCTGTAAGAAAAATTATTCTATTTTGAATTGTGTGTCTCACTAATTCAAAGATATTTAAATTGATTAAAAAATATGTATCGAATTAGCCGAAAGTTCTTCATTTGTAGATCCAAAAGGATAACACGCTTTTGTGCAAAGGAGTTAAACCATGAGACGAAGGGAGCACTGTAAATAGTTGTTGTAATACTCACTTCCGCCATACGATCCTCCAACAACAATAACCGGAGAATTATGGGCAGATAGTTTTTTCTTCAAGTAAATGACCAATTCTGCATAATCCGCAAGAGCCTGGGCCGAATTGAAATAACCACGAGTGCTTGCATTATTCATTGCATCTTCCATTGTTCCAAAAGGAATAGATTCTCCATAGAACCGATGCTGAAAACCACGATAACAAAAACAGAGTTTCCTAATTTCAAATCTTGATGGATGGAAGTATCATTCGTTTAATAATGGGCTAAGGCCTCTTTTGGCTAAATAAGTTACTTGACTTTTTTTTTTGGTCTTTACTAAAAAATTTCTCGTATTTGTAAGTTTCAAGTCAAACTTTTATAAATTACTTAGAGGAATGGAAAAAATAAAAAATTATGTTCCAAAATCAAATTTATTTTATTAAAGCCAAAAAAATCTAGCTTTATAGCTGATTTTTGTTTTTGTCTAAAAAAATTAATTTTGGATCATAATTTTTTACTTTTCTGGTTTCTTTCGTCAATAATAATAATCAATAATCCATAAAAATTTGACACATAACTAAGAAATGCGAAATTTGAATAAAGACAAAAAAAAAAAAAACCGCAAGGTGGTTTAAAATTTTAACATATGCCCAGAATGCTTATGTTAATGTTGAAATGTGTGAAAATGTTTAAAAATAGGTGTAAATGTATTGAAAAGTATAAAAAGTGGACTGGAGTACGTGCTTTTTTGCGTGTGCTTATTGTGTATCTAGTGGACTTACGATAGCAAGACCCTTTAGCCAAAACAGGTTTAAAATGTGCAATTTTTATACCTCTATATAAACTTGGAGAGCTTTGAAATGAGGGGCATTGTCGAGAAGAAACCCATTTGGATACTGACCATCAAGTGGCGCCTCGTCGCCAAAGTAAACGAAGATTGGCGACCTTTCGTTTGCACCACCCCAAGACTTGGAATTGATCACATATTTTTGTCTAAAAGTTGCATAGCTCTGTGGCGGGTAGTTGAAGTGATCAAGTGTTTGGGGGTAGAAAGAGGTTTTATAGTCGTCTGGAACAAAGGCTGATATGGTCTTAGATGTGCCTCTAGAGAATGTTTCATGGAATACTCTGAGCCTTGGAATTTTGTTGGGTGAGGCAGCAGAAGTAGAGGTTAAGAGGATTAGGAGAGAAATTTGAAGGAATAGAAGTGGAACAGTACTGAGAGATTTCATGGCAGAGAATTATGCTTTAATTTGGTGTTTCTTTTGAGCCATTAAGTTTGTTAGAAGCACACACTTATATACTCAGCTTCTGGTAGGTGGGCGTATGCATGGTAGCAAAAATATACGTTTAGGAGGCGTATTGTAGATGGGGCGTATGGTATCGTTCGCCAAAATTTAAAACATGGACAGGGACGGCTGCCCGAGCTCATCCACTTCTCGGTCCGTGTTGGCTAGGCTTTTGTGGAAGATATTTTATTCCAAAACTTTGGATAAGGACTTTTCTGATTTTTCTTTTCACTGTTGTTACCGTTTGGTTTCCCGGAAATGAGATTTTGGACTTTGGAGTATCTGGCAAAATTGGATCAAAATCCAATGTTTGTGCAAATTTCCTTTTTTGTGGAAACCTATAGCAGTTAAGCATGTCAAGGTCGAAAAGTTTGCCCATTAGAAATTTTTGGTTCAGTTCTCGTCAGTTTTTAAACTTGCCAAAATAGGTGGGCGTCCTGTGTCATTTTGGAGTAAGTTTTTAGACAATAATGTACTATTTTCTTTTCTTTTCTTTTTTTATTAAGAGAAAGAACTTCAATAAATAAAAGGAAGTTTATAGATACAGAACAACAATAAAGCTATAAATTATCGGATAAATTAATCCTAGCTCTAACAAAAGAATGTTGTTCGCCATCACCTGTGTAATGATACCAAAAAGAATCCGTAGCCCTCTTGGCTAAGATGTGAATATGTCGGATGTCCTTACACAAAAACCCTTTGAAATTCTACAAAATGATAATTTTGAAATCTCCAACTTCAGGTTCCGGAACAAAAATGTGTCAGTGTAGTGACACTCAGATCTCCTTGTAATCTCCATGATGGCATTAAAACAATCAGTAAAAATATAAGCCGTCGTAAAATTGTGTTTTAAAAATCTCACTCAAAATTCTCACTTCTCTCTGCCTCTCTCTTCCAACCCCTGCCCTTGTTCTCTCTCTCTCTCTCTCTCTCTCTCTCTCTCTCTCTCTCTCTCTCTTTTTTATTAAAAAAAAATAAAAAAAAATTAAAACTCTATATAATTGGATTTAGGGTTTGGAAGTTTGGAGGCACTTACAGACTTTTTTTGTATAAAGTACGAACATTGTGTTTGTTCTATGCACGGGAAACATAAATCTGTGGTTATAATTTAAAATTTGAAATGTGAATAAAATAAATTTAAATTAATTTGCAATTGTGAAAAATGTAAGATAAAGAAAGCAAATAAGCAAAACCTAAAACTTAATCCCCACTTCCCAAGATTCTCTCACTTAAAATCTCCACCCCTCGCGTCGTTCTCTCTCTCTCTTCCCAGCCCGTCCCTCACGTTGTCTCTCTGTGCTCTCTTCGCACCCCTCCCCCAATAATGAGATGCCACCTATTATTTAGGGAAATAAAAAATAAAAAAGTCTGAAAATCCAAGAATGGGGTTTTGGAAGCTTGTGAGACTTCCAAGTCCTAAAACATTTGCTTTATAGTAGTGATAGAAATAGATCACATTTGTCTCTCTTTTTGACCCTTCAAAATGGATCACTCAGTGAGTACTGGTACACTCCATGCAGTACTTAGAAGAAAATATGTAGAATATCATGCATAATTGACTGACTTGTTGTGGAAAAAACTCAGATGTTACCGAAATTCCTGTTGATTATGTTTTATTGGGATTAGTCGTCCTGGAAAGTAGGGGTGGAGGTGGTGTTATTTTTCCATGTAGTACTTATGCTCCATTTGTTTCGGACGGAAAACATTTTCTATGGTTTTTTACAAAATAAAATATTTTCCAGCGTTTGGTTGTATCTTGAAAATGTTTTTCGGAAAACGTTTTCTATTGTTAGGTTGACATAGAAAACCATATGAAAGAATGACCAAAATACTCATTTCTTTTTTAAAAAAAATCAAATCAATGCATTACTGCATTGAGAGAGAGAGAGAGAGAGAGAGAGAGTAAAATGGTTAAAACGAAAACACATTACTGTACTCCAATCAACGCAAGAAAATCGCAAGGAAAAAAATGAAAAAACACATGATTTGCATGTATGGGGACCACCTTCAAGTGGCATTAAAAGGAGTACATGATTTTGCATCCCACGCCTAATGCTTTTTCAAGTAAGTGGGACCACTTAGTTTCTTCCCGCCAGCTATTTCTTTTGTGTGGAACCTTGCTATTTCCATAGATTGGAGAGTACCGACCATGTACAGATAGTCTTGGGGACCCAGTTGTGGATCCCAAACAAATGATCCGAGCCAAGTGGGTCCCAAACAAATGATCCGAGCCGTTCAATTATCTCAAAATCATATTCCAAGGGGCTCTACGCCGGAATCAATGCAATCAAACGGCCCTAAGTGCTCGATCCAAAATCACCTCTTTTCGACCGTCCAATTGCATTGATTCTCACATAGGCCTCTCGAAATTTGATTTTGAGATGATTGAACGGCTCAGATCATTTGTATGGGACCCACAAGTGGATCCCCGAGACCATCTGTACATGATTTGTACAAGGGGGTTCGGTCCCATAGATTTACCGTGGCAAGCCATTAAACAACCCATGGGACTACTAATACCTCAGCTGTCTCCACAATTTGCAAATGTTTCCATACGGTTGTGGAACATTATTGTAAGTACTATATTACTGTTCCAGTAGTTATTTTTGGAAGTACTATGTTGCTGTTGCATATCTATACCTACCTACGCGGCTTGTGCATGGACTTTCTATTAATCCCACCCGGCGGATTGTGCCGGGTAGTACGCATTTTTTCTGTTTTTATTTTGTTTTCTCTGGGGTATGCCCCTTGTAGATTGTATATTCGCTTAACCTCTTTTAATTTCAAGTTGATTTACAAAAAAAAAAAAAAAACTAGTCAAACAAAGATAAGTTCGGTTAAAAAGTTAGGTTGTGTTTGGTTTGGGTTTTTGTAATGATTAGAGAGAGAAATAGAGGCAATAATTAAAAAATAGGAATTACTGATTAGAGAGAAATAGAGATAAAAATGAAAATAATATTTAAAAATAGAAATAATAATTAGATAATAATTGAGAAAACTGGTTCTTGAAAACCAAAACGAACAAAGCCTTAGTATGAGATTAAGATACATATGGACCATAAGCTAGCCTGGTAAAGTAGACAGGAAAGTGTAACTGCATAGTGATGTTTACGGGGTCCTACCGTCCTAGCCATATTCCTTTATATGGGTGGTTGGAAAATGACCATAAAATGGTACTCCATTTAAAAGAATTAATGCTAATGTCATGAGAAGGTTATTGGAAATGACCGGATTCATGACAAGGAGAAAAGAAATTCCACATAAGTGGTACCCCAAAATAACTATCTTGAAATACCCCTCTGTGAGTTAAAACCTAACACTCAACCCCTCTTTCTCTCTCCTCAAACCAATCCTCTCAACCCACGTCTCCACTACCTTCCAACTTTTCCTTCTCCGCCCACTAGAACAAACCCCCTCTTCTAAGCATTCACTACTGTATCTAAAAATTCGAATGAATTATAAGAGACAACAAACTTGAATAACCCTGGACATGGGTTTTGCACCCCAAGTGTTCGACGAAATACTTGCAAGAAGAGTGGTACTTGGAATACCATAGTTGCATCGTGCATGCAACATGATTGCACAATAAATGAAATACCCTAGCACCTTGCAATAAAAGAATTGCACTCATGTTAGTCCAACTTGCCTTGCCCGTGAGATCAAATCAAATCTTTTTGGACGGAAAATCTCAAAATTGCACCGGGCATGCGACAACGTTGCACTGTGCACACTAAGAAATTCACAAGGCTCCACAAGACTATGCTCTTGGGCTATGTAAAATTTAAAAAATTTGGCTAAAAAATTTAACCCAACAGTTGGTGGGCGCAACAACGAACCAGTGGAGGTTTCTATAGGGGACTATCACTTCTACCATGAAATGGCAATGGACAAAACTCAAGAACAAAAGGACATGGAAAAGGAAGCATATGCATAAGTTTGCATGAGGGTATTATTTCATCAAAAAAACAGTAGGAAAACAGAAAAATTAAAAGTAATGGTGAAATTGAAGCAAGACTCACCTCCTAACCTTTGTCCCGCGCGCAAGAGAGAGAGAGAGAGAGAGAGGCCGACAGATTTTCGTTGCAATGAGGTTGCAGTTAGATTTGTAATGGCCATGCAGGTAAGTCGGTGTGCCGTTTTGTTGTTGGGATTCTGGAGGCATCGTTTCCGTGGATCGTTTGGAGCATTTGGGTAAAGAAAATAGTGTGAGGGTATTTTGGGTAAAGGAAAAGTCAACAAACGCTTCTGTCTTTTAAGAGAACTAGAGAAGTATAGATAGATAACTCGGGCAGAATAATTAATCGAACGGTCATTTCAAATGAAATCTCCGGATACTCGAATAAAAGAACAGGATTCATTCAATTGAAAAACTAAAGAATCACCATGATATTCTGTTCATGTGACAAATATATATGTCCGAGAGAGAGTTATATCTATGGCCTCATCATCATCCTAATGATAGCATGATGTTTAGCAATACAAGCAGTCGTATTAAGTTTGTAATTTCATTCTTTTTTGCTAAGTAAAGAATTTATTAATCTTTGAAAACGAATTACAAAGATCAAAAGGACTCGAAACTGAAAACGCCAAGGGTCCAAAGGGGGAAAAAACAAAAAACAAGAAGGGTGGTAAGATACTAGCCAGAAACCTGAACCAAAAACAAGGAAAAACACAACTGAGACACCGCCAAAACTACAGCAAGACAACGAAACAACCTAAGATAACCTTCCCCTAAACCAACCAAGAACAAGCTAAGCCAGAAGCATCGAAAACACCCTGATAAGCAAAAAATCCCCAAACCACGAAACTACCAACTAACAAGAACGAGATCAGCGCAAGAGAGCTCCCATCAACAAAACAAGCGGCAAATCAGAACTCCACTGAAATGGAGGCTTCACCCTTCTTATTATGGAGGTGACAAATAAGAATCATGTTAATTTGGTTTCAAAAATATCATTTTCATTTTCGAGCAAAACAAACATAGCGAAAATATAGATTCACAGTATTTAACTCCGTATTACATTGCTTTTGAAAAAATATCATGTGCATTTTATGCTTACTTTTTAATAAAAATAAAAATAAAAAATATAAGTGTAAATGAACTTACTTGCCAACTCAATCCTATATTTGTTTCTGATGGAGTATTATTGACACTGTTGACATAGCATCTCTGATTACCAGTTAAGGCAACAAGACCTGCAAATATCTTGCCAAGAATATCAGTTCCTTCTTTTGCTCCATCAATTCCCCCACAGACCTCATTAACAGGATACTGTGGTGGCCTATCATAATGAGCTGAATGGGCATATATTCGAGTTAAGTAATCAATGAGTTCTCCAGAATTGTTCAATGGGCTGAAAAATAGGACGACAATTCGATAAGTACTAAAGCATTTCAAAACATTCAAATTTAACATGAAGGCATATCAGGAATGTGCAATTTACAGGCAAGTCTTGAATTTTCGGCTCAGGATTGAGAGGCCGTTGGGCATGGAAGCGACTCTATCAATTTCGGACCATGATTTTCGTATTGTTTCGAAGCAATTGTAACTAGCTTCCTGCAACAGTTAGTATCCCATCATTACCATTGTTGTCATTTATGATTTAGTTTAGATTGAAAAGGGAAAAAAACAGAGTAATGATTTGAAGATTTACCTTGAAATCCTTTTGGACAACTGAAAAGTATCCGTCTTGGGGAGTGATGTTATCAAAGTAAAGGATAGGAGCTGATGAGGCCAGAGCTCGGAGGGCAACATGAGGGTGCTTCAGCCGGAACCATGCAGCTAGCATTTTATAAAGGCGAAAAGAAAAAAACAAATTAGAACAAATGCAAGAAAGCAAATTTTAAATGTATAATCCCAACCAAGGTTTTAAATAGCGGTAGCCAAAATGGTGTAGCAGTAATGAGAGTATCAAATGATATATAGCGGGAACCGTGTGTCGCAGCCGTGAATTTTTTCCAAAAAAAAAAATTGGCGCCAAAGCATCCGAACCGGCGGTAGCGGCCATGTAGCGTGTGGAAAATCGGATAAAAACCGATGCGTAGTAGGAATCAGGCGATACAAGTCTAAATTTTGACTAGCACAGATATAGCAGGGTGTAGCGGTGTCGGAGGTCCAAAAACCGCTCCATAGCGGCCAATATTTAAATCCTTGCTCCCGACGGTCAATAATATATTTAGGTTTTTCAGTCCTTTACGAAAAATTATTCTATTTTTTGAACAACAAAAGTAATAACTTACGTGCATATTATTTTGAATTGTGTCTCACTAATTCATAGATATTTGAATTGTCTTTATATTTATTCAAAAAATATGTATCAAATTAGGCCGAAAGTTCTTCATTCGTAGATCCAAAAAAATAAGATGCTTTTGTGTGAAGGACTTAAACCATGAGACGACGGGAGTACTGTACATAGTTGTTGTCATACTCACTTCCGGCATACGATCCTCAAACAATAATAACCGAAGAATTATGCGCAGATAGTTTTTTCTTCAAGTAAATGACCAACTCTGCGCAATCCGCAAGGGCTTGAGCCGAATTGAAATAACCACGAATGCTTGCATTTTTCATTGCATGTTCCGTCGATCCAAATGGAATTGATTGCCCATAGAACCGATGCTGAAAACCACGACAACAAAAGAGAGTCTTCTAATTTCAAAATCTTGATGGATCGACCACTCGTTTAACAGGCTAAAATGGACTAAAATGTGCTATTTTTATACCTCTACATAAACAAGGAGAGATTTGAAATGAGGGGCATTGTCGAGAAGAAACCCAACAACTTCAGGCTGACCGTCAAGTGGCGCCTCGCCGCCAAGGTGAATGAAGATTGGCGCGCTTTCGTTTGCACCACCCCAATACTTGGAATTGATCTCATATCTTTGTCTAAAAGTTGCATAGCTCTCTGGCTGGTAGTTGAAGTGATCAAGTGTTTGGTTGTAGAAAAAGGTTTCAAAGTCCTCTGAAGCACTAGTACCTCATACAATTGTACTTTCTCCGAGTTACTGAAAGCCTCGCCAAAAGGCACGCTCCAAGAATCCACCATCGCCTGTGAAGTGCCAACAAAGAGTATTTTAAAGATAAGTGTCGATATGTCTCCCATTAGATATATTAGCTATCCCATGGAGTATACAACAAACCAGAACTTCCAGCAAATTATCTTCTAAAAAATTACCGGAATAGTTGAAAGTCTTAAACAGATGAGACTTCGTGTTTATACCCTACAAAAGAATAAAAATTTCCAAGAAGGTGCCATGTCTGTGTCAAACATGTCCTGAGGATAGACGCTCCTTCATGTAGCAAATAGTGTCCAAAATTGCCATTTCTTCTACATCCATTGCTCATTTTCTGGTCATTTGGAATGGGATGTGCAGAGAAAAAGTGTAAAGGGGAAAGCTTTATCCCCGTCGCTTGTTTGGATAGCTTAATAAGGGAGCAGGGCAGAGGGAGGGAGAGATGAAAACTGAAAGAAACAGAAATCAAAACTCTTTGAAAGCCACTCTTTAAATATCTTAAAGAGGTAATAAAAACGCGACTAACACCCACCATTTGGGTTAAACAGTCCACAAGAACTATTTAATGTGGATTCAGCCAAATTTGTTCTTGTTTTACTCATATTGTTGGAAAATTGGCATACATTGCTTTTTCAAACTTCATATTGAAGTTCTAGAATAGGCATGAGAAGGTGGGTGACTACGTCTTCCTACAAGGGGTGCCGGAATATGTTGGCAGAATACTTATAACATAGCATTCTTTTGCTCTTGGAATTTTTTTAAACAATGTCTAGGAATGCAGAGTACACATTATTGTCCCCACGAGTTAATTCCAACCATTTGAGCAATAATGCAAAGCATGACCTGAGAAGCATGTACTTCAAATCTGAGAACTTGCTCGGAACGAAAGACAAAGTAAAGTTGCCTTTGGGACGTTGGACTTATTTGCATCAATATCATCCTCAATAGATGTAATGGGCAGCTTTAGAGCTGTACCCTCTGGAAAATTCACTTCGAGTCCTGGAAATTTCACAGCTGCCATTGCCGGGATTATAATCTTATTCGCAGCTGCAATCTACATGATTTAACGCCAATACATTTAATTACAAATTTACAACACTAGACAATGCATATGAACATACATAATCTATGTATAGTTTAATCTAGTGGCATTCACAACATTACACAGTTGATCCTAACAAAATTTGCCGGGCTAGCACCGAGTTAATACCAAGCACAATTTTTTTTTGGGATAAGTGGGTGTTTGGGCCAACTTCCGTGCATATCGACTAGTCCCCAAACTTGCTGTTATGCTTACACTCAACCGACCCTTGGGCTTATGCCAAATGGCCAATGACAATTGATGTTTCATAACTAGTGTACTAAAGCTGATGTGGGCACCAACACATTAGCGCATAAGCCCCACGCTCTTATTTTCATTACCCAAGAGGTATTTATTTGATAGTTCCACAAAAGCATTTAGTACACTAGTTAGCATAGCGTTTAGCATTACTCGGTTCGCACGCCTCAATACCACTCTACCGAAACTCCGAAATAAAGACTAAAGTTTAACATAAAATTTCCTACTAGTATACTGTAGCGTTCTTTCAAGAAAATCCCAAATGTAAGTTACAATACAGCAGTTGGGAATTTGGAAAGGTAACATTCATCGTACCTTACCACCGTGTTGCTTCATCTCAGAGATGTCAGCAAAGTAACCGCGATTCATCTCATCTGCACTGCCCTAGATCATAACATTATCATCAATTACGCATATAACTTCAAATTCAACTCATGTACTAAAATGTAAAGGGTAGTTGCAGAAAATGTAGAAATAAAACATACAGCCGAGCACGCTCTTTCTCGATTGCAGCTTTGTTTCCAATCTGTAATCAAAAGGGATTTCCAGTATAAGAACCCTAGGGAAGTTTTTCGCCAAAAGTTTCCTTGGAAACAAAACAAAAGGAAGAGATGAGAGACCTGGTAAATGTCGAGAAAGCGATTCGTGGTCCTTTGAGATGGATGGTGTGAAGGGATGAGAGAGAAGGGCCTATCTTCTAGCGTGAAGAAAATTCGACAACTGAGTATTTCTGGTGCCGTAGAACTCAATCGCTTCCATCGCAACATCTTCGATCTGATTTCGTTTTTGTTTCCCCTCCCTCCCTCCCAGTCCCAGTCTCTCTCTCCTCCTCGCACTCTCTCCTCCTCGCAGGCTCGCAGCTGGTGCAAGAAGACCAGTCGGGACAAATATGACAGTGTTTTGGGCCCAAGTGGGCATGAAAAATGGTGCTAAAATTTGTGCCAGAACTAAGCGAATGGATCTTATCCTTAGCCCAACGGGTGAGTGGAAAAGAAAGTGATTAACAGGACGGAACCAGGATTTTTTTATGCGGGGAGGCTATTGTAGCAACAAACTTTTATTTGAAATTTCAAGATTGAGGATTACAAAAAACTTAATTGGTATGATATCTGGTACTAAACACGTTATCAAAGTGTTTTTAACATAACATAAACAATAACAAAGTGAAAATATAAAAGTTTCTCAAAACGTTTCCACAACTATGTATCAAAATGGAATGTGACGCTCCTTTAGACCGGCATATAAGAGTCATATATGATTGAGTCCACACTAAATTTCACTCTTACAAAGATGTTTGGGTTTTTGTTCTGTCCCGAGGAGAGAATTGAATGGTGGTCCCAAATGAGAAAAAAAAAAATGTTTTGAGTATAAAATGTATTTTATAATTGTTAAGCCTTTTTGAAAATAATGTTTTTTATGATATTATAAGGTGGCTGGACATGGTATGTAGAAATATAGCTACAAAAATGCACTCTATAATTTTGGGGTTTCCTTAGTTTTTTCTTCCTGTTTGAAGTTTTGGGGGGTGGGGCCGCCGCCTCTCCGCCCCACCCCTCCTCCTTGCCTCCCTTTGCCGGACACCCACTATCAACCCTTGGCCAGGCCGCCGCCTACCCGCTCCCACCTCCAAGGCCTGCCAGATCTACCTCCATCTCCGCCTCTGCCCCACCGTACCTCCATCTCCGCCTCTACCCCACCGCCTCTGTCCCTCCGCCTCTCTCTGCCTCTCCCCGCCTCTGTCTTGGGTTGAAATCGGACTGACGAAAGGTTGATCTTGGGTGCCTCCGCCCCCTCCGGCTAATAAAGTTTCCCAATGTCATGGGCGGCGACAAGGGGAACTTGGACTCGTCCGGAGATGCTTCTAATCGGTCAACTCGCTGGAACTCGGTGCGACTCGAGGTTTCTTAGTGGGGTGACTCAGTGAGTTCTTGATTGTACCAGTTTTTGATGGGTTCTGATTAGTTAGTTTTAATTTGCTGTTTTTTTCTGTTCTTAGTTTTCGATTACTTTGTGCTGTATTGCTTATGGTTTGTGATGGGAATCCGTAGGGTTTCTCTACCGCTACCTTGTGAATCGGATTCATCATTCCGTCCCCTAGGTGTCGGGTCTGCTTTGGCAGGTGTGTCTGAGAGTCGGTGGTAGACTTTGCCGTACTCATTTACTTGCTAGTGGTTGTAGCGCATTCCTGTCTTTTGTTGTAATCGTTGCCGGATGGCTTGTTGAATGATATGCTGACACTTTCAAAAAAAAAAAAAAGTGGTGGGTGGCCTTGCCCCCCAAAGCCAAAGTATAGTTCCGTCTTTTGGTGATTAAGTAAGCGGACGAACGACTTCAACTTTATCAAGCACACACCAACCATCTAGATCAAATTATTGTACATATGTTTTCATTAGTCATGTGAGTGGGTCATGTCTGGAGAATACATGTGAAATATCTTTTGGCTTTACGTCTCACGCCATCTTTACAAATTTGAAGTATCCAATCATATGAAAAAGTGTGGAACCTCTACTACAAATAGAGGCCTTACTAAAAAAAATTCAACATTAATTTGAAAGAATGACGATAATATAACCCAACCCTTTTAATTGTAGACCACCCTCTTAATGTCGAGAAAGCAATTCTGAGGTACTTCGTGATGGACGGTGTGAAGAAGAGTAGTCGGCAACTCAGAAGTTCACTGGTGCCGTAAAGCTCAAACATTTCCACCCCAACATCTTCGATCTGATTTTGTTTCGTTTCATTTCGTTCCTCTCTCTCTCACCTCCTCTCAGCTGGCGCGTTGCAGAGCCAAGATTTTAGTCCGAGGGGAGCTGACTTAATAAATATTCTTTTATCTAAATGCATTCTTATTATATTATTATAGAGTTTTTGCTTTACAATATGCTATATTCCACAAAAAAATTGTACTTATTCGCCTAACGTAGCAAAAGTATATAAATCATTTTATTCTATTTTTTTTGCTCAGCCCCCTACTTAGTTCCGCCACTAGCGAGAAGTCACCACTAAAAAAAAACCCCTCTAAATTATGAAACTAGGGCACGACACTAACACTAGTCGACTCAAGAGACCCGGTTGTTGTAGAACTCCTATTTATTTCATATGTTTTGAACTAAAATCAATAAAACCCTTCAATATTCTGTCGTATTCCTTTATATCTCGATCACGTACTCAAGTGTGGACTCCTAAGTGATCTTTGTGTTCTCTCCCTCGTAGTCCCTCTTACTTATAGGGCAAGGCCCCTACCTAAGGAGAAATATTGAATATGCTCCTCGTGTAAATAAAAAACCATAATTCTCATGGAATAATATAACCTATTTCACAATTCATATAATTACAGTTGCATTCCCACTTTTATCTTAATTATATTTTGAGTTGCCTGTTAAATACTTATTAATCTCCCCACGTTAAGATTACATATAATAATTGATTAAATATAATTTACCTTCAATTATATTTAATCATCAAGGCTATTGACACCGAAGAGGATCCACTATGTAATGAGTCAAAGTCAACAATATTAAAACGCACATATCTATTAATTCACTTTATATTAAGATCATAAGCATTCATAATAATAATGAGGTCTTAATTGTCTTATAAAGTCACTCTAATGACATTATTCATACGAGGTCTCGTTCGATTCACACACAAAGTATATTAGCATAACCCTTCCTTCATTCTATATACTATGCCAAAGCATGAAGATCAGCGTAGTATGTTTTGAGCCATCCTTCAACGATCTTGACCTCCACCTTTCTTTGCTTGATCAACCACTGCGGATCAGTGTCCGTTGCCATCTGAATATCCAAGCAATGGGATCCTGCAGAAAATTAATTAACACAATCTAAATTAATTTTTGAACTAAATTAAAAACCTTGTGATTTTTCATATAGTACGTGTACTTGAGAAATGGAATGAGACATGATTTTGTATCAGAAAATTGCTTTGACCATTCACTTTAGAAAATCATATTTTACGCAGTGTAGAGGTTTTTCCAAATTTCCCATTGATTTCGGAATTATATTTGTTAGAAACTTGTCCCTCCTTATTGATGATTTCTTCACCCATTTAACCCAACCTTTAATTTTTTTACCTATCTCACATTCTTTGTCTCGGTATCCCTCCACGAATCCCGACATATTTCTTCCTTTCATTCTCTCTTTTTCCTTTCAATTCTTCTCATTATTCCCCCTTCTCCCTCTGTCAAACCACCACGTTGTCTTCGTCCTCCATACCAATTGATTTGAGACATAAAGCTCGGTTTGGTTTGGTAATGTAACACGAAATTCGATACTCTATATAATTATACGTACTATTGATCTAACCTCTACCCCTACACATTTGCTTAATTTAGGTTATACAAACACAAGTGTATCAATAATTTATCGTGGCAATGTTATACAAATAAAAGGGTAGGCATTTCCTAAATCTTAAAATCCACTGAGGTATCTTTTAGTTACAGAAGTACTACCATTGCATAATCCTGATAAAAAAAATTGTGTACAATTATTAATTAAGATGGCTGAGCAGGACATACCTTGAAGAGTATAAATAGCAAGAAGAGTGTCTGATAAGTCCTCTAACACCCTGTAATAAAAGATTATTAGGATTGGTAAGTCAATTAGGTGAATCTTCCTGCGTTATGATTGGTTATATCATTTAAGGCTTACTGTATTGGCAATGCTCAGGTATTAATAAAAAAATTTCTCTCTATTCTCAAAAAAAAAAAAAAAAAAGTAGGTGAATCTTTCAATTTCTTTTCCTAATGCTTGAAAATGTTGAGTTTAATTTACCCTCCACTGCTGTAAGGATCTCTAAGACCATTGGAGAAAATGATGTTGCTAGCAAACCTGTGGAGAACCAATTTTATATCCTGCAAAAGGGTCGTAGATAATAATATTAGTGTTGCTTTTGGATTAAGAATTAAAAAAAAAAAAAACGGTTTCATTTCTTGAAAAGTGGCTAGAAGTGAATAAATAAATACTAATCAAATAAGAATCAGAAGGACTTACATGACCTCCATAGTAGGTTGTGACCCAGTGGGGCCGAGGTGATACCCCATACACACTTTTGCAATTCAAGCTGTATTGCGTAAAATTGAAAGGATCTGGTTGGAACATGGTGTCTTTGATGCCAATGGCGGTCATGGGTATCACCAGCTCACTACATGTCTACTCATAAATTTAATTCAACGTCAGTTAGATAAAGACCACACATGCAACTAAGTAACATAAAAAATAGTAGAACAAACTCCCGAAAACAAGTACGGAAATCTCAAAAAAAAATCCCTCGACTACAACGAACGAGTAAACTGCGCACAACAACAACGAAAGCGGCATATATGCCAATGAGATGATGACTGTGAAGACTTGGGAATCTAGACCTCCTGTTTGGTTATAGATTCACAGTAATTCATTCCGCTCTACATTGACAAACACAAAAATATAATGTGCATTTACTTTATGCTTAATTTTTCATAAAAAACTAACTTACTTGCCAACTCCATCCTATATCAGTTTCCGATGGAATATTTGATACTGATGGAGAATTATTGATACTGTTGACATAGCATGTCTGATTACCAGCGTAGGCAACAAGACCTGCAAATATCTTGCCGAGAATATCAGTTCCTTGTTTTGCTCCATCAATTGCCCCACAGATCTGTGTAACAGGATACTGTGGTGGACTATCATATTGAGCTGCATTGCCATATATTTGAAGTTTTAAGTAATTCTTGAGTTCTTCAGAATTGCTCAATGGGCTGAAAAATTTGGACAACGACTGGATAAGTACTAAAGCTTTTCGAATCACGGAAAAAAAACATAAAAGCAAATCAAGAATGTTCAAGTACATGCAAGTCTTGAATTTTTGGCTCAGGATTGAGAGACCGTTGGGCATGGAAGCGACTCTATCAATTTCGGACCATGATTTTCGGATTGTTTCGTAGCACTTGTTACTAGCTTCCTGCAACAGTAAGTATCCCATCATTACTATTGTTATCATTCAATTCATGATTTAGTTTGGATTGAAAAGGAAAAGAATTGAAGATTTACCATGAAATCCTTTTGGACAACTGAAAAGTATCCGCCTACTGGAGTGATGTTATCAAAGTAAAGGAGAGGAGCTGATGAGGCCAGAGCTCCGAGGGCAACATGGGGGTACTTCAGCCGGAACCATGCAGCTAGCACTTTATCAAGGCGAGAAGAGAAAAACAAATTAGAACAAGTGCAAGAAAGCAATTTTTAAATGTATATATATATATACCCCTGGCGGTAAATAATTTAGTTTTGTTATTTAGTCCGGTAAGAAAAATTATTCTATTTTTTGAATAACAAAATAAACATATTATTTTGAATTGTGTCTCACTAATTCAAAGATATTTAAATTGACTAAAAAATATGTATCAAATTAGCCGAAAGTTCTTCATTTGTAGATCCAAAAGAATAACACGCTTTTGTGCAAAGGAGTTAAACCACAAGACGAAGGGAGCACTGTAAATAGCTGTTGTAGTACTCACTTCCGCCATACGATCCTCCAACACTTCTATTCTTTTGTACATTCTTTTGTCTATAACACTCATAATGATCAACTTTACGAAGATCCCATTGTATTCCGGAAGCTCGTTAGTTAAAAAATTTCTCGTATTTGTAAGTTTCAAGCCAAACTTTTATAAATTATTTAGAGGCATGGAAAAAGTAAAAAATTATGTTCCAAAATCAAATTTATTTTATTAAAGCCAAAAAAATCTAGCTTTATAGCTGATTTTTGTTTTTGTTTTTTTTTTTTTGAATAAAGACAAAAAAAAAAGCGCAAGGTGGCTTAAAATTTTAACATATGTCCAGTATGCTTATGTTAAGGTTGAAATGTGTGAAAATGTTTAAAAATAGGTGTATATAAATGTATTGGAAAGTATAAAAAGTGCACTGAAGTACGTGCTTTTTTCTGTGTGCTTATTATGTGCCTAGTGAACTTACGATAGCAAGACCCTTTAGCCAAAACAGGCTTAAAATGTGCAATTTTTATACCTCTATATAAACTAGGAGAGCTTTGAAATGAGGAGCATTGTCGAGAAGAAACCCAACAGCTTCCGGCTGACCATCAAGTGGCGCCTCGTCCCCAAGGTAAACGAAGATTGGCGAGCTTTCGTTTGCACCACCCCAATACTTGGAATTGATCACATATCTTTGTCTAAAAGTTGCATAGCTCTCTGGCTGGTAGTTGAAGTGATCAAGTGTTTGGGGGTAAAAAAAGGTTTCATAGTCCTGTGGAACAAAGGCTGAGATGGTCTTAGATGTGCCTCTAGGGAATGTTTCATGGAATACACTGAGCCTTGGAATTTTGTTGGGTGAGGCAGCAGAAGTAGAGGTTAAGAGGATTAGGAGAGAAAAATGAAGGAATAGAAGTGGAACAGTACTGAGAGATTTCATGGCCGGCAGAGAATTATATATGCTTTAATTTGGTGTTTCTTTTGAGCCATTAAGGTTTGATGATGCAAGAAACTTTTAATTATATATTACCGAATTGGTTTATTTCCTGAGTTGAAACATTCAAAAACTTCAAGTCAATTGCGCGTAAACCCATCACTGCTAAAAAATATATAGAGATATATGGTATAATTAGATGGAAAATTATAACTTTCATACATGTGTAGATCAAGAGAATTATAAAACTAAATATTGAGAGTTTCTTTAGGCACGTGAATTCTGGTCAGCTCTGATCCGTTAGATCATTGACTCGCGTCTCAAGTTTGTCTTGGTTACATTGTCCGTTGACAATCAACTATTGATAAAGAGGATTCAACTGGCAAGTCCTAGTACAAATACATTGTACGTCGTTGTTGTGTTTATATAGGAAAACCGTAATAATTTAAATACAGTAGACAAGCTTCATCCGTACGTTACTAAAATTATCTTAAGAGGATGGCTAAGTATTCTATCTTTTCCAACATTAAAGAAAACAATATTTATATTCTTTTCCATACAAATCAAGATAAGAAGCTTTCATGAACATTTTGAACAAGTCAAGAAATCTATTTCGATGAACATTTTGATCAATTCAAGATAAGAAGATTCACTCCCCCCTGATGAACATTTTCTCTACAATCTAATTTCCAATTTGAGTCTAAAAACAAGAGTGCTATTATATATTCCCTCTAGGAATTTCAATAGAGAATACTCCATCCGTCCCATAAAATTAGATATTTTTTGGACTGCATGCCATTTTAGATTGCTTATATCTTTCGATTTATAAAGATTTATGTGATTTTGAAAACTTTGCATATTTTTTGACATTCACGTTGAAAGATCGATATAGACATTTAAAATTAATGACACGCTATCCAAAAAAGTTCTAACTTTTGGGGACAAAGGGAGTACTACCTAGTTACGGCTCCTCTCCAATCCTCCCATCATTGGAGGATCCTCCAATCTAAATCCAACGGTTAGGATACATTTTTACAATTAACCCATAAATTAAAGGGCCATAAGATTCAGCACACAAAATTACACCCATCTCTCACCAAAAAGGAAAAAAAAAAATTAGGACTTGTTGCCCGATTCACTTAACTGGTTCTTTGATCGTCAGGTGATGAAATGAGTACTTCCAATCCCAACAATTAGAGTTGTGTTAAGGATATTCATGGCCGTTGGATGTAATAGTCTGCAAAAAATTCTAGGATTACATTTGAGAATTTAGCTTTTAATAAAATGTTATGAGTATTTGTCAAAAATTCTTGTAGCGGAAATTGAGAATCTATGGGTTCCTTGATGCTAAAATAGAAAATAACATCAGATCTTAGAGAAGGTGCTTTTATTATCGATTCTATGTACTCTTGAAGCTGATTCTCTGCTTTTTGCAGCAAATATAGTGAACTTTTATTACAGTTTAATCATAATTCATCTGTAAGTGGTGGCTAGCTCATCCAGTAAAGGTCTTGGATGCCTCACACTGTATCCCGGAATCGAGTCTCATTCCCTCCTCCTCCATATAATAGATTATGAATGACAAATGACTTAAAAAAAAATCATAATCCATCTGCTATCACATCATAATCCATCTGCTATCACAAACAATATATATGCTTCGATCAAAATCTAAAATCAGAAACCTGCAGTAGAATCTGAAACTAGAATCTAAAATCTATATTTGTAACTATCACAAACACGCTATGTATAATAGTCTCCACATGTCTTATTATCAATAGAATTGAAGGATCCTCCAATTTTAGGAGGATTGGAGAGGAGCCATTAACATCCATAAAACTGAAAAAGGAAAGGCCAAAGGAAAGACTTGATATATGTGAAAAGGGTGCTTATTAATTCAAGTTCATATCAAACAAAAAAATAAATAAAGAGAACATCATAAGATAAATAGAACAAAAAGAATACAATAGAATAATTGAGAATTAAACAAAAAATACAAACCAAAGCAAAAACGACGTACTACATAACTCTAGCTTGAGTTAAAAATAAAAAGGGCCACTTAACCAAAGATCCAAAATATTTGACATTTTTAAAGGGAAGAACAAGGAATTTTGCAATCAAAGATAAAGACAAAAAAAATTAGTGAAATGTCACTAATTTTTAAAAATTCTAATTTCATACAGAAAATTCAAAAAAATAAACTCCTACCTCCTGGCTGACCACCACCCCACCTCCGGCGACCCAAAAAATTAGTGACATTTCACTAATTTTTAAAAGTTCTAATTTCGTACTGAAAATTCAAAAAAATCAACTCCTACTTCCAGTTGACCACTACCCCACCTCCGGCTGACCACTTCCACTTCCGATGACCTAAAAAATTAGTGACCTTTCACTAATTTTTAGAAGTTCTAATTTCGTCCAGAAAAATCAGAAAAATCAATTCAAAAAAATCAACTCTGCCTCCCGGCCAACCACCACCCCACCTCCGGTCGACTACTTCCGGTGACCCAAAAAATTAGTGACATTTCACTAATTTTTAAAAGTTGTACTTTCGTGTAGAAAATTTAAAAAATGCAACTCCTGCATCCTAGCCGACCACCACCTAATCTCCGACCAACCACTTCCGGCGACCCAAAAAATTAGCGAAATCCATGGTATTGGAACGCAGGTGTGCAAGGATTGGAACGCAGGTGTGCAAGGTCCCAACTACATCAGCCTTATGCTTTCAAAGAATTGTGTTTCTGTATGCCTTTAGCATGACTTTTCCCTTTTATGAACATCAATTCCAACTGCCTTTCAAGTGCTCGACAAAAGGTCCCAACTACATCAGCCTTATGCTTTCAAAGAATTTTTAGTCTCATATGTCTAAATTTTCTACAAAGTAAAGTCAAATTTCACTTCCAACTAAGAATTATACCTCTTAGTGGTATTTCGCTAATTTTTTGATCGTCGAAAGTGGTACACCTGCAATAAGATGGATTTTGCGACCGAAAGCGAAAACACAAAATACAAGGATAAGGGAAATCCTTGCACACCATGTGTTTGTCTAAAAGTTGCATAGCTCTCTGGCTGGTAGTTGAAGTGATCAAGTGTTTGGTTGTAGAAAAAGGTTTCAAAGTCCTCTGGAACAAAGGCTGAGATGATCTTAGATGTGCCTCTGGAGAATGTTTCATGAAATACACTGAGCCTTGGAATTTTCGGTCTCAATCATTTTTTTCAATTGGATGTTAGAAACTCATCATTTATAACCCCATGATAGAGGATCAATGGCAGGGCAAAGATCCGCTAAAAGATCGATGCCTTCAATTGGAGACGAAGAAAAGAAAAATTGTCAGCAAGAAAAACAATTGAAATGGTAAAAACTAAAAACATAGTATCTAGTTATGGGCCCATTCCTTGTCTATATTGGTGCCCTAAAAACATAGTATCTAATCTACCACGCAGCAATGGCTGGAACAAGGCACCAATATAGCATCCAAAAAATGGAGAAAAAGGAAGGGGGAAACACGGGCTGGTACAGCCCATTATCATCAATTACGTCCAGGTACAAGCCTACCACGTCAGGAAAACCAAATGCACGCCTAAGGCTGACCGCCTACCACATCACAGTCAAAGTAGTCAAAGCAAGGCAAACCCCTTTGGCCCATGTGCCTAGGAGATGCGTGACTCTCTCTCTCTCTCTCTCTCTCTCTCTCTCTCTCTCTCTCTCTCTCTCCTCACCCCAGATTGGCACAATCTCTCTCTACCCATCCCACATGGCCACAATTTCTCTCTCATCACCTCTCCCCAAATCGTATGAAAGTGCCTAAATTTTAGGGTATCCTATGAAAGTGTCCAAACCACTAAAACTCTACAATAGGAAAGTGCACCCTAAACCTAAACCCTAGGGTAGCCTATGAAAGTGCTTAAATCCTAGGGTCCCCTATGAAGGTGCCTAAAATCTTAGAGTACCCTATGAAAGTGCCTAAACCACTAAATATAATAGGAAAGTGCACCCTAAACCTAAACCTAGGGTACCCTATGAAAGTGCCTAAACCACTAAAATCCTAAAATAGGAAAGTGCGCCCTAAACCTAAACCTAAACCTAAAAAAAGAGTGACTTATTACCTTAATGGTAATTAAAAAAAGTGACTTACCTTAGTGATAATTAGATATCTCTTTCCTAGACCTAGAGATAAAAATCTCAAAAAGGAACCCAAACAGAGCCCTTGTTTGCAGAAAGGGGATGACCCAAAAAAGACCCAAAACTATGCCATTTTGCTGCGCAGCAACACCCCCTCCATCAACTTTAGGAGGATTGGAGAGGAGCCATTAACTTCCATAAAACCGAAAAAAGAAAGGCCAAGGAAAGACTTGCGGGAGGCCTGCCCGATAATTATGTGATATATGTGAAAAGGGTGCCTGTGTATATGCATTCTCGAACTCAGTGGCAAAGTTATAGGATTTTCACTCGAGAGGGCCAATCATGGAAGAAAGTTTTTTCTTAAGTTTTAATTCAAGTTCATATCAAACGAATAAATAAATAAAGAGAACATCAGCAGATAAATAGAATAGAACAGAGTAATTGAGAATTGAAAAAAAAAAAATACAAACCAAAGCAAAGCAAAAACGACATTCTACATAATTCTAGCATGAGTTAAAAAAAACAACATTGATGCTCTCACAAACTTGCATGAAAGAGCATTTGAAGCATATACTATGCCAAAGCATGAAGATCAGCATAGTACTTTTTGAGCCATGCTTCAACGATCTTGACCTCCATCTTTCTTTGCTTGATCAACCACTGTGGATCAGTTTCCGTTGCCGTAAGAATATCCAAGCAATGGGATCCTGCAAAATTAATTGACAATCTAAATTTTTTTAACAAAATTAAAAACTTAGTGATTTTCCATTTTGAATGTGTACCTGCAAAATGGAATGAGACATGATTTCGAATAAGGTGATCCAGGAAGTAGCAGAGCTATTAGAGGGCAAGTGTGAAAATTTCTTTCATTCACTTTCGAGAATTATATTCTTACATATTGAATTAAGCAGTTTAAGATGTTTTTCCAAATTTCCCATTGCCAACTTGTCCCTCCCTAATGTACTACCATCACATCATTCTGCTAAAAAATTAAGGGAAAAAAGATGTAAGATGGCTAATCAGAACACACCTTGAGCAGTATGAACAGCGAGAAGAGTGTCTGATAAATCTTCCAACACCCTGTAATAAAAGATTATCAGGATTGTACTAAACTAAGTCAACCAGGTGAATCTTTCAATTTCTTTTCCTAATGCTTCAAACAGTTGAGTCTAATTTACCCTCCACTGCTGTAAGGATCTCTTAGACCATTGGAGAAAATTATGTTGCTTCCAAACCTACGGAGAACCAATTTTATATCCTGCAAATGCATTGTGGAGAATATTAGTGTTGTGTTTGGATATTAAGAATTTATAACTGAAACTATTGACAGAAAATAATAATCCCAAGTTTTATTTACTATTCCCGTCATTAAAAAAAATTGTTACTAGAAAAAAGTGGCTAGAAATCAGGACTTACATGACCTCCATAGTAGGTTGTGACCCAGTGGGGCCGAGGTGGTACCCCGTACGCATCGCTGCAAGACAAGCTGTATTGCTCAAGATTGAAAGGATCTGGTTGGAACATAGTGTCTTTGATGCCAATGCCAATGGGTATCACCATCTCACTACACGCCTACAAAATAAAAAATTCAGTTTGGTTTGATGGAATCAGCACTAGAATGGAATGATAATTCCGGCAGAATAATTAATCGAAAGGTCATTCCAAATGAAATCTCCGATTACTCAAATAAAAGAACAGGAATTCAATTGAAAAACTAAGGAATCACCATGCTTTGCTAGCTGTTCATGTGACAAATATATGCGTCCGTCTTTCGTTTGGCCATGTCACACTTGCATCAGAATTTCTAAATTAACCAAAAATAACATATTATCTCACCTTTTTCTCTCCGACAGAGAGTTTTATCTATGGCGTCATTATCATCCTAGTGATAGGCCGATATTTAGCTATAGGATCGTATTCAGTTTGTAATTTCTGTTCTAGTCACAATAACTTAAGGTTTAGTTGGTGAGAACAAAGGTAGAGATACAGAGGTGACAAATAAGAATAATGAATTACTTTAAGGTCCATTATAGTTCTTTGTAACATGTCTAGTCCACTCTCCATTTTTAATAGACAAATATACCCTCGCATTCATGTTCATTTGGTTTCAAAATATCATTTTCATTTTCGAGCGAATCAAACATAGCAAAAATATAGATTCACAGTATTTAATTCCGTATTGACATTCAAAAATATCATGTGCATTTTATGCTTACTTTTTAATAAAAGTAAAAAAATAAAAATATATATAAGTGTGTAAATGAACTTACTTGCCAACTCCATCCTATATCTGTTTCCGATGGAGTATTATTGACACTGTTGACATAGCATGTCTGATTACCAGTTAAGGCAACAAGACCTGCAAATATCTTGCCAAGAATATCAGTTCCTTCTTTTGCTCCATCAATTCCCCCACAGACCTCATTAACAGGATATAATGGCGGCATATCATATTGAGCTGAACCCGCATATATTCCAATTAAGTAATCCTTGAGTTCTTCAGAATTGCTCAATGGGCTGAAAAATAGGACGACAATTCGATAAGTACTAAAGCATTAATTTCAAAACAAGCAAATTTAACATGAAGGCATATCAGGATGTGCAATTTACAGGCAAGTCTTGAATTTTCGGCTCAGGATTGAGAGACCGTTGGGCATGGAAGCGACTCTATCAATTTTGGACCATGATTTTCGTATTGTTTCGTAGCAATTGTTACTAACTTCCTGCAACAGTAAGTATCCCATCATAACTATTGTTATCTTTTATGGTTAACTTTGAAAAGGGCAAAAAAAAAAAAAGTAATGATTTGAAGATTTACTTTGAAATCCTTTTGGACAACTGAAAAGTATCCGTCTTGGGGAGTGATGTTATCAAAGTAAAGGATAGGAGCTGATGAGGCCAGAGCTCCGAGGGCAACATGGGGGTACTTCAGCCGGAACCATGCAGCTAGCACTTTATAAAGGCCAAAAGACAAAAAACAAATTAGAACAAGTTCAAGAAAGCAATTTTTAAATGTATACTCCCGACCAAGGTTTTAAATAGCGGTAGGGGATATGGTATAGCGGTAGCGAGAGTATCAAATGATATATAGCGGGAATCGGGTGTGGCGGCCATGAAATTTTTTTAAAAAATATTTGGCGCCAAAGCACCTGAACCGGCTGTAGCAGCTATGTGTAGGGGGTGAAAAATCGGATATAAGCCGATACGTAGTAGGAATCAGCCAATACAAATCTGAATTTTGGGCAGGACTAATATAGCAGGGTGTAACGGTATCAGAGGTCCGAAAAACCGCTACGTAGCGGCCAATACACTACATAGCGTCAACATTTAAATCCTTGCTCCCCCGACGGTCAACAATTTATGTTTTTCAGTCCTTTACAAAAATTATTCTATTTTTTGAATAACAAAATTAATCAGTTATGTGTACATTGTTTTGAATTGTGTCTCACTAATTCAAAAATATTTAAATTGAGACCTTTAAATTTATTCCAAAATATGTATCAAATTAGGCCGAGGCTTAATTGCAAGGACACCCCTTCAACTATCATGTTTTGGCAACATGACCCCATCAACTATCAAATCTAGCAACCTCACCCCTTCCGTCCAAATCCGTTAAAAAATTTAAAATTTTGGACGTAAAATGAAAAATTAACCCCAAAATGCCCTCTCCCATCTCCCCTCCTCTCCCCCCAGCCATCTCCTTCTAGGTTTCGATTAGAGAGAGGAGGAGATCGTCGCTTACAGTGGGAGAAGAAGAGAGAGAAGGTGGGATCGAAAATTTTGCTTAAGTGTGGAAGGATAATAGCCCTAATTTTAGCCCAGGGTATTTTTGTCTTTTCACACATTGCCATCCGAATATTTAACGGATTTGAGGGGAAAGAGTGAAGTTGCTGGATTTTGATAGTTGAAGAGGTCATGTTGACACATTTTTTAGTTGAAGGGGTGTCCTTGCAATTAAGCCAAAGTTCTTCATTCGTATAGATCCAAAAGAATAATATGCTTTTGGTGTGAAGGACTCAAACCATGAGACGCAGGGAGTAGTGTAATAGTTGTTGTAATACTCACTTCCACCATACGATCCTCCAACAACAATAACCGGAGAACTATGCGCAGATAGTTTTTTCTTCAAGTAAATGACCAACTCTGCGCAATCCGCAAGGGCCTAAACTGAGTTGAAATAACCACGAGTGCTTGCATTATTCATTGCATCTTCCATTGTTCCAAAAGGAATAGATTGTCCATAGAACCGATGCTGAAAACCACGGTACAACAAAAAAGAGAGTTTTCTAATTTTAAAAAATCTTGATGGATCACTCGTTTAATAGGCTAAAATGGACTAAAATGTGCTGTTTTTATACCTCTATATAAACTAGGAGAGCTTTGAAATGAGGAGCATTGTCGAGAAGAAACCCAACAGCTTCAGGCTGACCATCAAGTGGCGCCTCGTCGCCAAGGTAAACGAAGATTGGCGAGCTTTCGTTTGCACCACCCCAATACTTGGAATTGATCACATATCTTTGTCTAAAAGTTGCATAGCTCTCTGGCTGGTAGTTGAAGTGATCAAGTGTTTGGGGGTAAAAAAAGGTTTCATAGTCCTGTGGAACAAAGGCTGAGATGGTCTTAGATGTGCCTCTAGAGAATGTTTCATGGAATACACTGAGCCTTGGAATTCTGTTGGGTGAGGCAGCAGAAGTAGAGGTTAAGAGGATTAGGAGAGAAAAATGAAAGAATAGAAGTGGAAGAGTGAGAGATTTCATGGCAGAGAGAATTCTGTATTATGTATAATGCTTTTGGTGGTTCTATTAAGCCATTAAGTTTGTTAGAGGCACAAACTAATATACTCAGCTTCTTATAACATAGGTTCATCTATTGGGTGGTCAAACAATTGACTGCGTTTAATTGAAGGTAACCAATTTGAACCTGTACTATTTTTTAATATGTAAACCAGATATTTCGATTGAAACTTAATTCGGCAATGTAAGATACAGGACAACTTTCCTCGAAAATGCCCAGAAAAGAAAAATGAAGTTTCCTCAACGTAATTAACAGTTTAGGTAGAACCTTGAAATTAATATCTATAATTCTATATATCAGAAAGAATTGGATCAAGTAGCTAGTTTAAAGGGCCGCAAACAAACCGAGCTGCTCGTGGCTCGGCTCTACGCATTTAGTAATCAAGCCGACCTCGAGCTCGAGTTTTAGGCTCGTTAAGTAAACGAGTTCGGTAAAGCTCGGGTCGGCTCGACTCGTTTAATGAGGCTTGTTAAGTAAATTAACTTGGTTCGGCTCGTTTACGAATGAGCTAAACTCGAGCTCAATTTTTTACCCGTTTACTAAACGAGCCGAGCTCGAGCTCTACAAAGCTCGGCTTGGCTCATCTACACGCCTAGGCTTAGGTTGAACGAGTGCTTAGTAGACGAACTTTGCAAACTTAAAAAGTACTTTTGGTGACTTATACTTGAGGTTTGATCATGCACGCAACAAACTTTTAATTACTACTGAAGGTTCAGTTCCTGATCGAGTTGTAACATTCAAAAACTTCCACCCTTCCAAAAGGGGTGCATTTTGTATGTTTTAGCTATTTTGTTTTCTTGGTTAAGCGATCCAAATGTACCTGTGGTTGACCCTATATGTAGTTTTTAACCCTCACTGTCTAACCAGCCCCATTTGATGCATATATGATAGGAGGGAAATTGAGGGACACATTGGAAGATTTGACAAACCATTGCACAATGTTACTAATGACAAACGTGCATAATATTTTGAACAGATTGAATTCGGAACAAATCTCCTTTGAATTATTCAACAATTATTTACCAAATTCCACTAGTAAGGTGGCTTATTCAACAATTATCTTCCTTTTTCTTTTTCACAGATTACCCAGAATTACAAGCACCAAGACATTCTCCTTGGTTAAAAGTCATCTATAATGGTAGCTACCGCTTAGCAAAGGAGATGTTTCTCCACAAAAATATTGGACCTTCAAAATTCGATTGCACATTAATATTGACTGGAGTTATGGGCTCATCTCATTAATACAAATAATTTACTCCCTTTGTCCAATTTTGTTTGCTCACTACGAATACCCGTGCCATTTTCAAATGTTTATATCTTTTTATTTATAATGTTTTTAAAGTTTTTAAAATTTTTGTCTAATAGAACCAATTGAGATCTATCAAATAAGATCCATATTGCATATAAAATACATTATAGATTGAAAACTACTAGAGAGTTAAAAAATGGCACGCATAATCGTAGTGAGCAAACAAAATGGGACGGAGGGAGTATCTTGTAGGCTCTATGAAAAGAATAAACATGTTGACAATCTTATTCCTTGGATTTTATTTTTTATTTTTGGTAAATACTCGGCTCGTTCATAGAACTGGTGAAAGGGACAAATAAGGCATCTTATTCATCGGATATTGGTTGCCAACAAAGTATAATTTTCATAATAGACGGTTTATTATATTGTAAAACAAATCTAGTTCAATCATGTAATTACAAATGTCTGATTAACCTGATTTCGGGAGATAGACTACACTTTGGCGGGAGCCCACAACTCTCAAAACAACAATAAAATAATATGACGGCATTGCGATTCTTGTTTTCCAACTTACAAAAGAATACTATAACATAAAAAAGAATATGCTAATATTTCTTTTGTAAATTTCACGGATACCCCCTCATCTATGTCTGTTTTTCATGATGACCCCCTAACATTTGCCCTTCACACTAAACGCACACCACCCAAACCCAAAAACCAACGGACCCAAACTTCATCGGTAAGCCCATCGCCTTTCCTCCCTACTGGGCTCACTTCGATCTCGATCGAATGCCTGACACCCCAACTTGCAGGACCCGCTTCAAAACCCTCTTCTGTTTCCCCAATGACGTAGAAGACGAAGACATCTTCCTAGATGTCTTCGACTTCACCTAACTTCTTTAGATATCCACCCCCCCTCCTCTTTCTCCCCCCTCTCTTGATGATTCCTCCAAATCAAATGACAAGTCAAAGAACAACAATAGTCGTCGGTGGTGGGGCCCAGTCTAGCCCACCACTTCAAGAGTCCATTGGGGCAGACTTTGTTGAAGTGCTTGAGTTAGATTCAGGCGACCATCTCTCTCTCTCTCTCTCTCCATATATATATATATATATATATATATAAAACAACCCACCAAAATATTTCTATACAATGCATATATCTATCTGTGTGTATATCTATTTGTTCCTTTGACTATTGATTTTGGCCCCAATTGTTTGGGTGTTTGATGTGTATATCTAATCGATTTGTTTCTCTAATGACCTCGGGTTGAATGTTGATGTTGGCCCTATTTTGGGTGTTTGATTTTGGAGTGTAAGAGAGAGATAGAGAGGACAGTCGACAGAAGAGGATTTGGGAGTGGTGAGAGGAGCGGGATTTGGAGGGGTGTCTGTGAGAAACGAGCATAAATGAGTGGGTCTCCATGGAATTTGAAAAATCCTAGATTGCCTAGGTTTAATGATTTGCTATGTATGAACCATCAAGCGAAAAACTCACCAATCAATAATCAATCGATCTACAAATCAAACGCACAAATAAAAAGGAATAAAATGAAAAACACAAGATATATGTGAAAAACCACTGAACGGGTAAAAACTACAGGAATGGATCAATGTAGTATTCTTGTTGTGTAGTTACAAATAGTCTTGCCCTACGATTTGAATCCTCACAAACGCCCTAAGACTTACTTGCCGAATCCACGTTCACCACACCCAGTGCTTTGACCGCCGCTGCCTTGAATCCACAAGTCTTCCGTTTGCCTCTCGAAAATCCACCGAAAGACTTTGTATTGCCTAGGAATCCTCCTTAGGGATTTTTCTAAAACAGATTTAAAAAGGATATTCAAACCTCTTGGAAATGTCTTTCACGCACAATGATCCATAGACTGCTTATTTTCTCCAAGATTCAAAGCCAAGACCCCCTTGAATGTTTCTCACATTTAAGAACGTGTTTGGGGCTGCTCTCATATATTTGGTCACCTCCAAACCTTAACAGACGATATATTTATAGCTGCTGAAATCTAACCAAGTTGCTTGAGCACATTGAAAATATGTAGATAACGCACTGCATATCGAATCTCATGACTTACCTTTAAACTAGGTATATCGATATAAAATAACATTGATTCCCTTCCACTTCCTAAACATATATTCTAAAAATAAAAAGGAAAATAAACTAGAACTCGATAAATCGGGATACACAGAATGTGTGTTTTGTCATGGAATTGCCAACACAAAGGAACTCGGCTTTTTGGAGCTTACAGAATCTAACCAAGGGTATACTAGCTAGTCATTATTGTCCTTCCATTAACAAAGTTAGAGATTTTTTGATTTCAAGTAGGGGGTAGCCTCTATGGAAAACAGACATAGATGATGGGGTCTCTGTTGGATTTGACCTATATATTATATATTCAGCCGTTCTGATTTAAACAATACAGAGAAGCTTCATCCGTTAAAACAAGGGACGGCAACCATATGAAAAAAACAAGAATAAGTAGTAATAAAACAAGGGATGGCAATCTGCCAATCTACCATGTCCTGCCGCGAACACAATTGATTGGGAGATTCTATGATCTCATGTGATTTTGTATAAATCCGTCAATTATTTGTTATTTGTAAGTCCACTCTTTGAAAAGACATTGTTAGCAACAAACACAATTGTAATGTTAAAACATACTACTATGGGCCCCATCCCTTGTCTGGTGCCGGAATTGTATTGGGTCTTAACTAGATGGAGATTGAGACGGGAATGGAGAGTCTGAGTAGTTGCATGTTTAATAATGTAAAGACTTAGAACCGTTCGATGCATATGGATTCATGTGAATCGAAAGGATTCTGACACTGTTATGTTTTTTGTGTGTATGTACAAATTATTCGACATTTTATCCTGTATGTCTCCTCAATTTGTGCAACCAGTTTTCGTTGTAATGTCATCTAACCTGGTTGCTTTCTGTGCCTTGTTTCTGGCTGAATACTTATGCCATTGTCTGGAATGTAGCAGTTCCCAGATTCAGCAATGGAAATCATTACACATGTTTAAGAGCATCTCCTTTGCTAACCCATTTCTCAGGCAAAGCCACTATTCTTATAAAGCCTCGAAAAATGACATCCAATGGTTGGCCATTCCTCAAGCCAAATTTTTTTTTGCCATTGCTCTAGCCAAATTTGGCGCAAGAAACGGAAAAATCATTTATTGCCAAATTAGCAGCTGCGTTGTTATTTTTGGGGTTCAAATCTCTATAAAATGATTCAATTTTCTAATGGCCGTGAAGGATTGAGGTAAAGAAATGGCTCTTGCTTAGAGCAATTTTGCCAAAGTCTAGCTAATCAGTCTTCGACGATAACTTAAGAATCTAATGCATACACAGCGGGTTTTGAAGATCTGCCACATTCTAAAGATAGCATTCGTTGTATAAAAAAAAAATTCAAAAAACCGAACCAAAACGAGAATGGACGAAAAAAATGGCCTTCGATTTAACCTATACCTTGGAGCAATGAATCACTGATTATACTTTTTCTTGTCACCATACACCGTCAGAAAATGACTAAGCAACTGCGGAAAGATCACACATTTACATAGTGGCCCCAGTTTTTGCAATACACCTTCAAGGACGGTCTATACCTTTACTTCCAAAAACACTCTATAAAATAATTCAATTTTCTAATGGCTGTGAAGGTAAAGAAATGGCTCTCGCTTAGAGCAATTTTGCCAAAGTCTTGCTAATCGGTCTTCTGCGATAACTTAAAGAATCTAATGCATACACAGCGGGTTTTGAAGATCTGCCACATTCTAAAGATAGCATTCGTTGTATAAAAAAAAAAATTTCAAAAAACCGAACCAAAACGAGAATGGACGAAAAAAACGGCCTTCGATTTAACCTATACCTTGGAGCAATGAATCACTGATTATACTTTTTCTTGTCACCATACACCATCAGAAAATGACTAAGCAACTGCGGAAAGATCGCACATTTACGTAGTGGCCCCATTTTTTGCAATACACCTTCGAGGACGGTCTATACCTTTACTTACAAAAACACACCATCAGAAAACCAGAAGTTGGCCACAAAGGAACCCTCAATCAATGAATCATTGCACCCACCTTTGCTTACCACTATATACCATCACAAAATTTAAAATAAAAATAAAAAAATGGCTGCAAACAAGGCACAGCTCACGGTAATACTTTCAAACCTTCCCCTTTCACAAACCCCGACATCAACACAAGATCTCTGAATCAGCATCACCCACAATAGCTAACTTGATGATGTTAAAACAGTCTTCCCAGGATATACTGATCTACTAAACAGTCTTCACATTAGAGCGGCTCATCTCCTCCTCAAGAAGATCTAGTTTGATATTTTCATAGGTAACGCAATCATACTAATCGTCAATATTGTTGAATGGAATGGCCAAATATAGCTCATCATTAGATTTGAGTTTGTGAATTTCACCAGATTTCAACACACAATAGCCAGCTCGTGAATTTTATTAGCTTCGTGCTCGTGAATTTCACTAGATTTCAAAACACAACAGCAGCACATGAAATTTATTGGCTTCGAGCTCGTGAATTTCACTGAGTCTGAGCTCGTGAAATTTTACTGAGTTTGAGCTCGAGCTCGTAAAATTTATTGACTTCGAGCTCGTGAAATTTCACTGAGTTTGAGTCGTGAATTTCAATAGATTTTTAGCACAAACAAGTGAATTTCACTAGCTTTTATTGAAGTTGCCATGTGCAGTTGTTTCAACAAGGGAATTTCACTAGATTTTACCCTTAAGCAGTGTTTTGTAGAGAGAACATTGGATTAATCTCTCTATCGTTGGAAACGGAAGAATACACCTTTCACATATGAAACTCTTTAAACTTAAATTTTTGTCATTTTAGCAGAGCATTCAAGTATTGTCTTCAAAATAATTAGTGAGAGAAAGAGAAGCATATCGGGCAAAACAGTGGTGGTTTCCCTTGAAACAGGGACAAGTAAAACCGGATAAAAACTATAAAAGTTTTTTTCCTTTGTGGTAAATTGAAAACAAACAGGAACATCCCAAACAAGCTAAGGAATCATGTGGGTTTCAGGCTTTCAGCTTCCTCCAGGAGCACAAACAAGCTCGGACATCATCCGGAACCCGAGACCCCGAAGCAGGAGTAGGCAGGGATGGAGTCAGATTGGAGCAATAGGAGTGGTCGCCCCTGCAAAAAAAAAAACCTCTAGTATTGTATAGAAAAAAAATTTCCTACGAATTTTATAGAATTGCCCCTGCAAAGTATATATATTCGGGTGAAATTCCTGGCTCCGTCTATGGGAGTAGGCATAGTCAGACCTTGGAACCGAGTCTTATTCCTCTTCCCCTCCACACCCCATAAACTGCAGCTGCAAGGGGAAGTTTGTAAACTGTGCTGGAGCATGCAGGAGCCAGGGTCCATGCTTATGAGCACAAACCCAATCTATTTCTCTGGGCAAACCCAACAAGGCCTGGCAATGTTGTTCATACAGTGTTACTTTTTGGTTGTCCCCTCTCTCTTTTTTTGGCACATCCGAAAGCAAGTTCTCCCCTTTCATTTACATGGATAACTAGCATACAATCAGTGCATAGCATGGAGTATACCAAAAATTATTTTAGAATGTCTTTTGTAAGAAAAAAAACAACATAAAATTGTCACAAAAAAGATATTATTCATAGTATCAACCAAGCAAAGATTCGTACTATCCACGGAACAAATCATAGTAGATCCTAACACCAATATTTTCTAAGACACCAATCAAAATTCTTTTTCTAACATATGATGTAGTGAATTTTTTTTCTGAACCAAACCAAACTGAGCCTTATGTCCCAAATCAATGGGGGTCAGCTACATGAATCCTTAAAAATGAATTTAGTTCATTTGGATAATTTCAACTATAATCTCCAAGACATTAAAACCTCAAAATAATTCTGCGGTCATCAAAATTCATTGTTTCAAAATGGATTATATATTGTATTTAGGTGGACGTATATCTTCCTTATGGGATCTATATAAACTCAATTGCCAATCTTTCCTTTAGGTAGGTGAAAACTGCTTATTACGGAAAGGCTATATATCTAAAAGAAGCTTCATATGTGAGAGCATTTGAAGCATATGCTCTCCATACTTATGATTTTATTTTTTGCTTTTACAGTTTGGAGGTTTTTCCTTTACAACAATCTGCACTATGTCAAAGCAAGAAGATCAGCATAATACTTTTTGATCCATCCATCAATGATCTTGACCTCCACCTTTCTTTGCTTGATCAACCATCGTGGATCGGTTTCCTTCGCCGAATATCCAAGCAATGGGATCCTGCAAAATTAACAATCTTAGTAATGATTTGCCTAAGAAACGGGCTGAGACATGGTTTTCAGTAGTACAGGCAGAGCTGTTAAGGAAATCCAGGAAATTTCTGTCTTACTTTTCGAAATTGCACTTTTACCACTATATAAGCAGTCGAGATTTTTCTGATTTTCCCATTGAGATTTTTGGATACGAAATTGCGAATATAAATTGTGTATAAAGATTAAGATTGTTGAGGAGCACATACCTTTAGCGGTATGAACAGCAAGAAGAGTGCCTGATAAGTTCTCCAACACCCTGTAAGAAAAAGATTAAAATAGGATTAAACTAGGCCAAGTAGGTGTATAGTAATTCAAAAATGTTGAGTTTAATTTACCCTCCACTGCTGTAAGGATCTCTGAGACCATTTGAGAAAATGATGTTGCTAGCAAACCTCTGAAGAACCAATTTTATATCCTGCAAATGCATTAGAGAGAAAATTAGTGGTGTGTTTGGATTAAGAATTAGTAAAAAGAAATTATTTATGACGGAAACAAAAATAAAATGGTTAGAACAACACGGGTGACTAAGGAATAATCCCGTATGTCCGGAAATGATATAAACTACGAACAAAAGGCTCACATAAAGAAGGATAACTAAATAATTTTCGTCTTCGGCAAAATATGAGTTATTAACAGTAAAGAATATACAAAGGTGACCAACTGAGCTAGATGTGGTTAAATAGCACAATCCATGAGACTTACATGACCACCATAGTAGGTTGTGACCCAGTGGGGCCGAGGTGGGACCCCGTACCAACTTCTGCAATCCATGATGTATTGCCTTAGATTGAAAGGTGCTGGTGGAAACATAGTGTCGTCAATGCCACGGCCAATGGGTATCACCATCTCACTACATGTCTGAACATAAATAGTAATTCATTTCCAATAATTAGAAAATGAAACAATAATTCATGAAGTCCTGAATTCGAGAAAATGAAAGAATAAGCGATAACTATATTAACTTACTTGCCAATCCCATCCTATATCTTCTTCTGAGGGAACGTCGTATTCGTTAATGTTATAGCATGTCCGGTTCGGTTTATAGGCAACAAGGCCTGCAACTATCCGGCCAAGAATATCAGTTCCTTCCTTTGCTCCATCAATTCCCGCACAGAGCTCTGTAACAGGATATAATGGTGGATCATTATATTGAGCTGCAATGGCATACATTGTTTCTAAGTAGTCCTTGAGTTCCTCAGAATTGTTCAAGTGCCTAAAAAGATTAAGACAACAATTGGATACGTACTTAAACTTTCAAATAAAGGAAATTAAGATAAGGGCAATAAATTAAATACGTGCAACTCACGAGCAAGTCTTGAATTTTTGGCTCAAGATTGAGAGACCGTAGGGCTTGGAAGCAACTCTATCGATTCTGGACCATGACTTTCGTATTGTTTTGTAGCAACTCTCACTAACTTCCTGCAAAAGTATCCCGTAATTACTATTATTATCATGTATGATTGACTTTAGATTGAAAAGAAAAGACTTTTTTTTCTAAAACATCGCTCAAACTATAAACCAGTTGTTTACTTCGTCCTCAAACTATCAATTTTGTTTACTTTGTCCTCCTACTATCAGATTGCTACCTATTTAGTCAAATTGATAACTTCTGTTAACAAATCAGATGGCAAAAAGTCACGTGAAGGGCACATGCCTAATTTTCCCCCAACTCAAAAGGCAAAAACGTGATTCCGACTCAATCCACATCCACATACTAACGTCTGCCCCCCACGCGTGTGTAATCAACAAACCCAGAACACCCAAACCCAGTCCTTAACACACACTCAAAACCCAGAATTCAATCGATGAAGGCTTGAGCGATTCTTTATTTGCATTTGGCAACTTGCTGCTATTTATTTTTGTTGGTAATGTATTTGTTTATTTTTATCGAGTAATGTATTTTTGTAGTATTAGTCTATTACATTTGTTGTTGGAGATGTGGTGCTTAATTTAATGCTTGGCAAATGAAAATGGAAATGGGAAATGGGGTGCTTGGCTGCCAATGGCTGGTGTTGCAGCCTGCTCTACTATGTTAACAGGTTGTTCTTTTTTTTCACGGTTGCTAAAAGGTTAGATGAACCAAGTTAGGGATGGGATAAAGGAAAGAGAGGGAGAGAGGGATGGGTATAAAGGAGAGGGGGGGGGGGAGGGGGGGTGGGTAGGGGGGGGGGGGGGGGGGGGGAAAAAAAAAAAATTGTTTCTTTTTTTTTTTTTTCAAAGTTGCTGTTATATTATTGGGTACTCTGTCTCTGTATTTTTTGTTCCCTAAGTGGAGTTGGTGCCAATATGGAGGGAAACCAAATGGAATGGCCTTGATATCCTTAGATGGGGTGGAAAAAGGGCATGTGTTGGCCATCTTTCCATCCGTTATTTGGATGTCTGTCAGCATTAGGACAACATAGAGTGCAATGCAATAGTTGGAGGACGAAGTAAACAAAATTGATAGTTTGAGGATGAAGTAAAACTGATGTGTAATTTGAGAGATGTTTTAGGAAAAAACTCAAAAGAAAACAACGAAAAGTATGATGTACTACAGATTTAGTTACTTTGAAATCCTTGGTGACAATGGAATAGTATCCATTTTCTGGAGTGATGCCATCAAAGTAAAGGATAGGAGCTGATGAGGCCAGAGCTCCGAGAGCAATATGGGGATACTTAAGCCGGAACCATGAAGCTAGCACTGTACGACATAAAAATAAAAAATAAATAAAAGATGGAACAAGTTTAGGAATAGAATCAATTATGAAAGACATGTACATATGATTTTTTTCATCGAATAGTTGTAGTACTCACTTCCTCCATAAGAACCACCAACAACAATAACCGGAGAATCATGTGCAGATAGCTTTTTCTTCAGATAAATGATCACCTCTGCATAATCCGCAATAGCCTGAGCCGAATTGAAATATCCACGAGTGCTTTCATTTGTCACCGCTTCTCCTATCGTCAACCCAAATGGGATCGATTGTCCATAGAACCGATGCTGAGATATATATATTAAAAAAAAAAAAGAGTTGTTGAAATTCAATATCTTGATAACTCTTTCAAATACTGAAATTTCCAGTTCTTACCGACAAGAATGCTGGCATCTGGACTAAAAAAATGGGCTCTGTTTATACCTCTATAAAAACTTGGAGGGCTTTGAAATGAGGGGCATTATCGGGAAGAACCCCAATTATATTGGGAGCACTATCGATTGCCGCCTCTGCACCGAGATAAACAAAGATTGGAGCATTTTCACTTGCACCACCCCAATACTTGGAATTGATCACATACCTCTGTTGAAAAGTGGCATAGCTGTCTGGCCTGTAATTGAAGTGATCAAGTGTTTGGGTGTAAAAAAAGGTTTCCAAATCCTTTGAAGCAGAGGCTGAGATGGTGTTATAAGATGGGTCCCTGATGATTGTCTCATGGAACACACTCAGCCTTGGAATTTTGTGAGGAAATGCAGAGGTAGTAGAGGTTAAGAGGATCATTAGAAAAGAGAGAGGAAGTAATTGTAAGGGAAGAGTGAGAGATTTCATGGCAGAGAGCTGTATGGGAATGTCTTTGGAGTTTTGATTTAAGCCATGAAGTTTGTGGGAGCTTGGAAACACAGACTTATATTTACTTGAAGAACCCACGGTTCATCTTCTTGTTTGGGGTGGTAAATGGTAGTAATATTGGACTTCATTATTTTGGCAAGTTAGGTTTCGTTGAAAACAAACCATATGCACGAAGAAACAAGGGGAAGGAGATAGATAGCCTTGGACCAACGGAAGAAAAGAAGGAAAAGGAACACATAACCTACAATTGTTAAAATCTGCGACACAGGATACGTATGCTACGACTCCTATTGTCTCCTTCAGTAAACTGTCTTTGTATAGAAATCTTAGGATACGGTAACTTATCCTGCAATACATATGTTGGGATTTTGCCTTGATTTAAAGTTCTGATTGTACTAGGCTGGCTCGAGCGGTCTAAAAGCTAGCTCGAGCAACCTATTTGAGCTCTCAGGAAAGGACCTGGCTTGAGCGGTCTAAAAGCTGGTTCGAGCGACCAAGACGCGATGGCTGCGCATCTTAGGGTCTTTAACCTAACTTTTTGTGCTTTCTTATCAATAGGGGTTCTAGGGGCTGCTAGGGTTTGTCCCTTTTAGGTCCTTTGTTAGTCTTTAATTCTTGGGATTGGATATTAGGATTTTTTGTGCGTCTCTTTCATGTTCTTGAGACTTTGTCCCTAGATATCTGTTGGATGTTTCATTCATGAGTTACGGGTATAGCCGGCTCTTTGTATTCTCTCCCCATTCATAGTGAATCCTCTCTCGCTCTTTGCCCGTGAACGTACCATGTAAATCTTTGTGTCCTTGATTTTCGCTTGTTGGTTTGTTTTTCTCTTTTTCGTGGCCTGTCATAACTACATATACATATCCTACGATTATTTATTGGGGAAAAAAATCTGAACTTGTTTTACGAAGGGGAACATGATACTATTTAATAAATAGTACTTATGGTTAACACATCTTGCAATATGTGATACTTATCCCGATACAATTTACAAAATGACAAAAACAATATACGATACGTATCCCGATTTGAAAACAATTGTGGCGCAACATTTGTTTAAATAGTCAGACCAAAAAGAGAGGACGCAAAGAAAACAGTAGAATCCTAGCTACATGGTGTTTTAGAAGCAATAATTTTTGGCCATGCATTTGCCACAATATGAAATAGTACAAGCGCTATCAATTATTTGAACCAAAATAGTCTAAACAAGAGGAACAAGGCATGTGAGAGCATTTGAAGCATATGCTCTGCATGCTTATGATTTTATTTTTTTCTTTTACAATTTGGAGGTTATTCCTTTACTACAATCTACACTATGTCAAAGCAAGAAGATCAGCATAATATTTTTTGATCCATCCATCAATGATCTTGACCTCCACCTTTCTTTGCTTGATCAACCAACTTGGATCGGTTTCCTTTGCCAAAAGAATATCCAAGCAATGGGATCCTGCAAAATTAACAATCTAAGTAATAATTTCCTAAGAAATGGGCTGAGTCATGGGTCTTAGTAGTACTTGCAGAGTTGTTAAGGAAATCTAGGAAATTTCTCAATCTTACTTTTAGAAATTGCACTTTTACAATTTATATAAGCAGTTCAAGAGATTTTTCCGAATTTCCCGTTGAAATTTTTGGATGCGAAATTATGAATACAAATTGTGTATAAAGATTAAGATGGCTGAAGAACACATACCTTTAGCGGTATGAACAGCAAGAATAGTGTCTGATAAGTTCTCCAACACCCTGTAAGAAAAAGATTAGAATAGGATTAAACTAGGTCAACTAGGTGTATAGTAGTTCAAAATGTTGAGTTTAATTTACCCTCCACTGCTGTAAGGATCTCTAAGACCATTGGAGAAAATGATGTTGCTAGCAAACCTATGGAGAACCAATTTTATATCCTGCAAATGCATTAGAGAGAAAAATTAGCGGTCTGTTTGGATTAAGAATTAAAAAGAAATCTATCAATGACGGAAACAAAAATAGTAAAATAGAAAATAAAATTATTCTCGTCACTCATTTTCCTTTTTTCTCAAATGCATCCTCAAAATCACAATCCGAAAGAAGAATGCATCCTCAAAGAGTTAGAACAACGAGACACTACATCCATAATGTGAGATATGCAACAAATCAAACCCGGTAGAAACCAACCTAAGACTCTTTTAAAGAAGGATAGACTAAATAATTTGTCTGCCTTGATAGTAAAGAATGTACAAAGGTGACCAACTAAGCAAGATGTGATTAAACAGCACAATCTATAACACTTACATGACCTCCATAATATGTTGTGACCCAGTGGGGCCGAGGTGGGACCCCATACGAACTTTTGCAATCCATGATGAATTGCCTTAAATTGAAAGGTGCTGGTGGAAACATAGTGTCATCAATGCCACGGCCAATAGGTATCACCATCTCACTACAAGTCTACACATAAATAATTCAATCCAATAATTAGAAACAGGAAAAAGACCTCACAAATTAACTCCAATCACACACCAGAAGAAAGGACATTTTCTTCGCAACTTATTACGAGTTTTATGAATGTGATTTCTTGTGTGGTTCGGACGTACGTATCGTAAATATGGATCTAGCCTTTTTTATTGCTTTTTATTTTCTTTTCTTCTTTTTTGATCGCCAAAAAAAATTATTAACTCGAATAACACTAAGTACAATGAGTTTATTTCATTTTTGTCTTATGGGTTTCTCTTCCTTAAAGCATACGGGCTTAGCATGTGCATTTTGATCTGGGCAGTTGGTCGACGATAAATAAAACATCGTACCTATATGTGTATCGTATCCTTAGTTATCAATGTGATAAGGTCAGAGTGATAACTATCAAAACTTACTTGCCAACCCCATCCTATATCGGTGTCCGAGGGAACCTTGTATCCACCAATATTATAGCACGTCCGGTTCGGTCTATAGGCAACAAGGCCTTCAAATATCTTGCCAAGAATATCAGTTCCTTCCTTTGCTCCATCAATTCCCCTACAGACCTCTGTAACTGGATATAATGGTGGATGATTATATTGAGCTGCAACGGCGTACATTGTGTCTAAGTAGTCCTTGAATTCCGTAGAATTGTTCAAGTGCCTAAAAAAAATTTAAGACGACAATTGGATACGTACTAAAACATTTCAAATAAAGTGAAGTTGAGAAAAGGGCATGGCAATAGAAATTGTGGAACTTACGAGCAAGTCTTGAATTTTTGGCTCAAGATTGAGAGACCGGAGGGCTTGGAAGCAACTCTATCGATTTCAGACCATGACTTTCGTATTGTTTCGTAGCAATTCTCACTAACTTCCTTCAAAAGTATCGCGTAATAACTATTGTTATCACTTGTGGTTGATTTAAGATTGAAAAGATCGAAAAACGAAAAGTATGATGTATGAATTTAGTTACTTTGAAATCCTTGGTGACAAGGGAATAGTAACCATTTTCTGGAGTTATGTCATCAAAGTAAAGGATAGGAGCTGATGAGGCCAGAGCTCCGAGGGCAATATGGGGATACTTCAGCCGGAACCATGAAGCTAACACTGTACATCCAAAAAAAAAAAAAACAAGATAGAAAAAGTAAAATACAAGAAAGTGATAAGTCAATATATACTAATATGACAGACATGCATATATAATTTTTTATTAAATAGTAGTTGTACTCACTTCCTCCATAAGATCCACCAACAACAATAACCGGAGAATTATGTGCAGATAGTTTTTGCTTCAAATACGTGATCACCTCTGCATAATCCGCAATAGCCTGGGCCGAATTGAAATACCCACGAGTGCTTTCATTTTTCACTGCTTCTTTTATCGTCAACCCAAATGGGATCGATTGTCCATAGAACCGATGCTGATATGAAAAAAGAAAGAGTTGTTGAATTCAAACAATAAGCTGAATGCTGGCATTTGGACTAGAAAAATTGTACCTCTATATAGACTTGGAGAGCTTTGAAATGAGGGGCATTATCGGGAAGAAAACCAATTATATCGAGATCGCTATCGATGGCCGCCTCTGCACCGAGATAAACAAAGATTGGAGCATTTTCACTTGCACCACCCCAATACTTGGAATTGATCACATATCTCTGTTGAAAAGTGGCATAGCTCTCTGGCCTGTAATTGAAGTGATCAAGTGTTTGGGTGTAAAAAAAGGTTTCCAGGTCCTTTGAAGCAGAGGCTGAGATGGTGTTATGAGATGGGTCCCTGATGATTGTCTCATGGAGGACACTCAGTCTTGGGATTTTGTGGGAAGATGCAGAGGTTAAGAGGATTAGGAGAGAGAGAGGAAGTAATTGTAATGGAAGAGTGAGAGAGTTCATGGCTGAGAGATGTATGGATTGTCTTTGGAGTTTCATTTTATGGCATGAAGTTTGTGGGAACTTGGAAACATGGACTTATATATACTTGAAGAACCGGGTTAGGGACGGAGTTAGGATTTACACAGAGGGAAGGCCAAAACTTAGAACCCGGAATTCCACATTTTCACTTCATTTAATTAAGCGCGATAATTTGAACTGCTACAATTGCTTTATGATTGTAATTGGATGAATGTGGATGTTCACTTACTGTTTTTGTTGAACTCTAAACCAAAAGCTCCAAAAAAGATGAATATTTCACATGGAGGAGTATGCATAGTGAAACCATATGAAATGTGTTTCTATCACGGCGAATATTGGATCAACTATTTGAGACTCACGAACTTTCAAGTCCCAATGAGTAAATAAATAACCCAATTTGATGCATGAAAGGCGAAAATATGAGGGCCACACGTTGGAAGATTGACAGCCGGCCACTTTACAATCCTAATTATGAATGGGTTAGATTCAAACCTCTTAAATTCTATCAACTATATATTTTGGAGATAGTTCATACAGAACTTTGTTTTAAGTTTTAATCGTTTCCCCACAAATGGGCCCACAAATGGGCAATGGGATTGGGCCTCCTAAATCAGTGGAGGTGAGTATAAGCTGATCCGGGGACACCTAAGTTATAGAAAATATAGACTATAAATGGAAAATCAACATAAAGTGAGTGAATATATGAAGTTACAACAAACTCCTGGTTTTTTGATTTGCAACTAAACTCCTGGTTATGATCAAATTCCGAGTTTGAAGAATTCAACAATTAGCCGTCAAGTAGCACGGGTAAGCTGCCTTCTTTTGGGGAAGGGAAATACTAACGAGTGCAACAATACAACCGTTAAGGGTACACAAAAGTACACTTGTAGGTCCCACTTGTACCCTTTGTGGAATATTTGATTTGCCATTTTTTTTCCCAGGGGAAGTTGCCCCCTCCGTGGTGCTAGCTAACTTAGCTTCACCGTAATTGAAAGCAACAGGGAAACTAATTATGTTGTCAAGTGTAATAATGCGTGAGCGAGTTAGTAAAGTGCACATCAATGAAAGCTACTTCTGAATTAGTACTACTTAATGAGAAGCTTCCCTACATTTCCCTACTATTGGCTGGCAGGATGCTGAAGATTAAGTTGATCGAATATTGATTTCTCACAACTCGATCGGTAACTGCAATCAAACTTAAATACCGGAGAGAAACTGCATCTGTAGATAAATACTATTTCTCTTATTTAACTCCAATTTTTCCTTTCCCACCGATATTGTGGGATCTCCTAATGGGGTATTACAATTACCCGCGCCAACTGACTTACTAACCTTTAGCTTTACCACGTAGCTCAAAGGTTTATCTCGAGTTATACAGTAACTTCCCACGACTCATTATACTTAATAACTCCAATTTTTCCTTTCCCACAAGGATCTCCTAATGGGGTCTTACAATCTCCCCCATTTAAGATTGCAACGTCCTCGTTGCTCCCCAAAGCCTATCACTTCCACCCACCAAGCGATGTGTGTGAGACAAGTAACCGCTTAAGCACGTCAAGCACCTCAAACTCATCTCATGTGCAACCCGCCCAAGCACGATAAACACCTCAAGCTCATCCCTTGACGGGCCCACCCAAGTACGTCTCATCGCGGGACCCGCTTCACACTTTCGATTAGTGCAAGCTCTGATACCACCATTGTGAGATCCCACATCGAAGACTTATGGAAACATTAAGTTGTATGTATGGAAACGCCCAACAGCTAGTATTAACTTGAGTTTACCCTTTTGAGCCATGTGGTTAGGCTATGAGTTAGCACGGCGCGGGTCGTAACACATACATGTTTTTTGACATTAAAATCATACACAGGTACTTGACAGCTTGAATATACTTGATACATAGTACTTCTCTTATTTATAATGTTTTTTCACATTAAGGGTTTTTTGAAAAATATAATCGGATGTCCGAGCCAACTTGAATACTTAATAGTTAATACATAGCTGATATGTTTAGTATGGAACAGCTTTAGGTGATATATTGGAGACACTTCAGCTCTGATTACAGCCATTGACATGGTCATACCTATTGAATATACAATTCCCATAAGGAAATTAAGTCCTTTAGATAAGAAGTTGGGAAAACTAGCTCTCCCCACATTTGTCTCTCTTTTTGACTGGTACACTCCGAGTCTTGGTAACTGATTTTTCATCCGGTTAATTTCCACGTGCAAACAAAACATATTCTAGATGATCAACTAATAACTAGCTAACCACCCCTTATGAATATTAATTCTCTCGACATGCAGTATATCTTATTTCCGATTGAAATCTAGAAACACCAAGCATGAGCGTGGAAAAAACTCAGATATGTTACCAAAATTCCTGTTGATTATGTTTGATTGGGATTAGCCATCCTTGAAAGTAGGGGTGGGAGGTAATGTTACTTTTCCATGTAGTACTTAGAAGAAATTATGTAGAATATCATGCACTATATATTAAACAAATTTACTCTAAATAGACCATGTTTTGTGGGACGTTTGGTATAAGCACATGCATTGGCCATTGTGGATTTGCGGTATGTTATTGCATTATGGTAATATATGTATCATTGGCCAACGTATCATATCAACAGGGCCGGTCTTGAGCTAAGGCGCATGAGGCGGGCGACTTAAGCCTTGAATTTTGACCCAAAATTATGGCCCCAAAGAGGTATAACCAGATATGTAATATGTTGTTCGCCATCACATGTGTAATGATACAAAAAATAGTCGTAGCTCTCTTGGCTAAGATGTGAATACGTCGGATGTCCTTACACAAAAAACCTTTGAAATTCTACAAAATGATAACTTTGAAATCTCCAACTTCAGGTTCCGTAACAAAAAGGTGTCAGTGTGGTGACACTCAGATCTCCTTGTAATCTCCATGACAGCATTAAAACAATCAGTAAAAATATAAGCCGTAGTAAAATTGTGTTTTAAAAATCTCACTCAAAATTCTCACTTCTCTCTGCCTCTCTCTTCCAACCCCTGCCCCTTGTTCTCTCTCTCGATTATTGAAAACAAATTAAAGAAACTTAAAATTCTATGAATTAGCATTTGGGGTTTGGAAGTTTGGAGGCACGTACAGATTTTTTTGTACAAAGTACGAACATTGTGTTTGTTCTATGCACGGGAAACATATATATGTGGTTATAATTTAAAATTTGAAATGTGAATAAAATAAATTTAAATTAATTTGCAATTGTGAAAAATGTAAGATAAAGAAAGCAAATAAACAAAACCTAAAACTTAATCCCCACTTCCCAAGATTCTCTCACTTAAAATTTCCACCCCTCGCGTCCCTCTCTCTCTCTCTCTCTCTCTCTCTCTCTCTCTCTCTCTCTCTCTCTCTCTCTCTCTCTCTCTCT